>MU744385.1:3449-17135 GCA_026770625.1 Nicotiana glauca | reverse complement strand
TTAAAGAAATTTACCTATTTATTTATGTTTATTGTAAATTGTGAAATTAAATAATTGGACTATTTTTCTTAGCTCACCACTATTGCTCAGTTCCTTAGTTATTTCTGTTACTACTGAGGTGGTAGTACTCATAGTACACCCTGCACTTTATGTGCAGATCCAGGTGAGTTAGAGCGCGGTGATCGTTGAGTTCAGGCCGACTATCTTTGAAGACTGCAAGGTAGCTGCTAGCGTCCGCATGACCTTGTTACTCCTCTTGTCATTTCTTGTTTTGGACAGTTAGACAATTTATATATCTTAGTTTATAGTTTGAGACGCTCATGACTTAGTGACACCCCGATGTTTGGGACTCATTTTCATATTTAATATTATTTATATTTAGAGTTGGTTTAGTTTATCAGCAATTAAATTATTGAAACTATTTTATTAAATTCTTATAATCAAATTAGTAGTAATATTTTAGGAATAGGCTTGCCTTGTTACACGATAGGCGCCATCACGACCAAGGTTAGATGTTGGGTCGTGACAAGTTGGTATCAGAGCCTAAGTTACATAGGTCTCACGAGTTGTGAGCGGGTTTAGTAGAGTATTGCGAATCGGTACAGAGACGTCTGTACTTATCTTCGAGAGGCTGCAGAACCTTTAGGAAAACTTCACCTTCTTGAATTCTTATCGTGCGGTATTGATTTAGCTTGAAGTGTAACTCCTTGAATTCCTTCCACGCATGTGCACATAAGTGCTCGGTTTCAGTTGTGCATCGACGGATTGTGATTCCCTAGATGAGGTGCGAGATGTAATTTTTGTGTGTTGATGTTGGGCCAGTCTTGAGGACTTGAGGGCGGGCTTTGACTGTAGATTGAGCACTGAGGTGTTGATTGTGTGAGCGCATGCTTGTGGACCTATATGTCTTGTAGGGTGCCTATTAGTGGAAATGGTTGCTGGATGGATACGTGGTGAGTATGATGTGACCGCGAGATCAGTTCATATGATTTGAATGTGACAATAATGTATTGCTGAAGGTTTCGCCTATTTGAGACTCTAGATATGTTTTTAGACACGTTCGAGGACGAATGTTTGTTCAAGATGGGGAGGATGTAACGACCCGGTTAGTCGTTCTAAGATTTTTAGCCCCGTTTCTCTTATTTCTATTTTCTTTATATGTTGTTCAGCTGTGTTGAGTTGTATCGAGTTGGTAGGTTTGGGTTTGGAGTAGTTTTGGAGTGAAATGGACACTTAGTCTCTTAGTTAGAAAAAGTCAATCGGAAGTTGACTTATGAGTAAACGAATTCGGATTTGGATTTTTATGATTCGACTAGCTTCGTTTGGTTATTGTTGACTTAGGAGTATGTCCGGAATATAATTTGGAGGTCTGTGGTAGAATTAGGCTTGATTGGCGAAAGTTGGAAGTTTAGAAATTTTTACGCTTGAATTCGAGGTTGATTTGGTGTTTTGGTGTTGTTTTGGGTGTTCTGGAGGTTTGACTAAGTCCAGGTAGTGATATATGACTTGTTATAATTGTTGGTTGAGGTATCGAGGGCCTCGGATGAGTTTTGAATATATTTGAGTTGTGTTGCGCTCGTTTTTCTTATGTTTCGACGTCGTTTCTTCAAGTATAAATGATATCATATTGAACAAATGAGCTCAAGTTTCGTTTTTGATTGAAGCATTAGATCCATATCGTAATTATGGACCCGTAGCAAAAAGAATCGTCGAATTTGGACATCGTATGAGGATTTTATGGTAATTTTACTAATAATTAGGTTGCCAGATTTTTTAGTTTAATTACGAAATTGCCACTAGCAGTGTATTTAAAAATCTGCACTATTTGCAAATATTAAAACCTACATATCTCCTTCATTATAAGGTCAAATTGAGTGATTCAAAAGCCTAACTTGATTAGAATTTTACAAGAAATCTATTGGAGTTATAAAATACGAGTTTCGCGATAGTTTGTCACAAGAAACGAGGCAAAATATCTGGTAGAAAAATATACAAAACCAGGGTTTGTTCATTCGGCCATATTTTGAGTTGGGGAGTTATCTACTTGATTTTGATTATAATTTATGAATCCATCTTCGTTTTTGGGATTTGATTGATGATTTCAAAGTGAAATTGAGGGAATTAGGGCTTGAGTTTTGGAGAGTTTTAAGTGAGGATTTGAGGGACCAAACGGAGTCCGATTTTGAAAAATTTTATATGGTTAGACTCGGGAGAGGATGAGGATTATTATTCTATTATTTTTGATTGATTCCGAGACGTGGGGCCGGAGGCCGAGTTTTGGCCGGTTTCGGATTTTTGGCATGTTTAGTTTTTATTGTGTAATTCGATTCTTTAGACTATGTTGATAATAGTATTCTGATTATGGTTAGATTTGAAGATTTTGGAGACCGAGTCGAGGGACGAGGACATCTCGGAGTAGGATTTTACGATATTGAGGTAAGTAACAGTTTTAACTCTGGCTTTGAAGGTATAAACCCGGAGAAATTAATATCATGTGATTGTTTGGTGGTGATTCCCACGCTAGGTGACGGGCATGTGGGTTTACACCGCGAGGGATTGGGACTTTGTCCGTCCCGTGAGGCCTTATGGCCATCATCTATGTTTACGTAGTTACTTGTTGTTGAATTTGTCTGCCTTCATGTTAGAGATCATGCTTAGACTTAATTTATTCATGCTCACATTATTTGTACTCAGTCATAGAAATTATTGTACTTGTTTACCTCAGTCTCTATTATTTGGTAATATGCTGTGATACTTGATGTGGGCTGTGTTCCCTTATTTGTTGATGATGTTGAGGCTAGTGAGGTACATGATTGAGTGAGGCCGAGGGCCTGGTTGTGAGGATATTAATACCATAGCGCGTGAGTTGTCCGCGTAGCACGTGAGTTGACCGTGCGGGTCCAGGTATTGATACCATAGCGCGTGAGTTGTCCGCGTAGCACGTGAGTTGACCGTGCGGATCCAGGTATTGATATGATGGCACGTGAGTTGTCCGTGCTTAGCGCTTGGGCTTTGGGAGCCCCTCCGGAGTCTGTACACACCCCCAGTGAGCGCAGAGTGTTGAGTGTATTGAGTGTTGAGTGCTGAGTACGAGTGATGAGTGATGGAGTGACATTACTATGAGGTTGCATTTACTTTTGCTGTTGGTGCACTTACCTGTTAAATTATTTGTGGTATTTGGTTGTTTAAAGAAATTTACCTATTTATTTATGTTTATTGTAAATTGTGAAATTAAATAATTGGACTATTTTTCTTAGCTCGTCACTACTGCTCAGTTCCTTAGTTATTTTTGTTACTACTGAGGTGATAGTACTCATAGTACACCCTGCACTTTATGTGCAGATCCAGGTGAGTTAGAGCGCGGTGATTGTTGAGTTCAGGCCGACTATCTTTGAAGACTGCAAGGTAGCTGCTAGCGTCCGCATGACCTTGTTACTCCTCTTGTCATTTCTTATTTTGGACAGTTAGACAGTTTACATATCTTAGTTTATAGTTTGAAACGCTCATGACTTAGTGACACCCCGATGTTTGGGACTCGTTTTCGTATTTAATATTATTTATATTTAGAGTTGGTTTAGTTTATCAGCAATTAAATTATTGAAACTATTTTATTAAATTCTTATAATTAAATTAGTAGTAATATTTTGGGAATAGGCTTGCCTTGTAACATGATAGGCGCCATCACGACCAAGGTTAGATTTTGGGTCGTGACACCTATTGGAACCTTCAAATCTGAAATCCGAGGTCGTTTACTCAAAACATTGATTGAAGTCAAACTTGGCCTTTGAAGCCCAACATTAAGGAAACAAGTATTTCGATTTCAACCTAAACTCTTCCAAATCCCTAACCAACTATTCCCGCAACTTATAAATCAGTAAAAGAAAGAACGAGAAGTCTTATCTAGGGGAACGGGGTTCTATAAAGCAAAATAACCAGTCGAGTCGTTACAGATTAGGAGTGGATACTTATGACTCAGTTCTATTGCACAATTTGGGTTAGAAAGAAAAGTAATCATCCTAAATATCCTATTGCATCCTATTTATAAGTGTGGTATAGAACACACCCATAAACAAAACTCTGCAAAACACGGCTTATAGACTCCCTAGGATAGAACTACTCTGATACCACTTTTGTCAAGCCCCGAGCCTGGGGCGAGATCGGCACGTAGTGCCTTACCTATCCTTGCTTACCACTTGAGGCTAAGAGATTCTGCACATGTAATGTCATACTTTGGTCATGGGCCACATTACAAGATAATTTTCAAACCAAAATATAAAAACTAAATAGAGACTAGCGGTAACTAAATATCAACATAAAGCTGGGTCGGCAAGGCCGTCATAATTACTACAACTGACAAGCCAACAAATATACATACAGGGCCTACAAGCCCAACATACTGCACTAATTGACAGGATATGTGTACAAGCCTCTACTGCTAGATGTATTATGATCGTAACAGGGCCCCGACATACCTATTACCTATATACATGTATATACAGGATGTACACAAAACTCTTGACCCAGCAACTCCGACGCACGTGGAGCTTACCGATAAAGCTGAACTCGGGCAACACCTACTGAGGAGGTCTACCCGTCAGTTTCTCTGAACCTGCACGCGCAAAATTCAGCTCCCCAAGAAAAAAGGGGACATAAATATGAAATAATGTACCGAGTATGCAGGGCACTAATGTAGCTAAAATCTGAAACTAAACTGATAATATAATAATTGAAAGCAACTTGAAGTCAATAATAATCTGAACATATGCTTACCTACTGATGCTGAATCAACTCTCTCAATATCGTAAGTAAAATAGATGTCGGCCCTATGAGGCTCGGTGTGTGTGTGTGTATATATATATATATACTGCTCAGCCGTAGTAGGCTTGCTCATAGGAGCTCGACCATACTAGGCTTTGTATCTCGACCAACTAGGCTCGCTCTTAGGCGCTCCATCACAGTAGGCTCGACATATAACTTATCATCTTATCAGAGGTTTCCCAATAGGGGCCTTCCCATCGATTATAGTGGAATGGTAATGAAAATCTGTAATACTGTATATATAGACTCTCTGCTCTCTTGACTGCAATAAAGAAATACTCAATTGAATATGAAGTACTGATAAGAAGAATATTGTAACTTACAAAACTAAGAAAATATATGTAAATTTTGGAATATGAATTTTTCTTTATGCCTCGTTATCAAACTCGTAAAATTATGAGATCATATAAAATGGAGGAAGAACTTAGCCTTAAATACCTGGAGTGGAGAAAAATCCTTATGATATTCTTGGAAAACCTTACACTGTACTCCTTTAAACGCAAAATTTTACGTTGCTAAGGTGCTATAATTCCCGTTGGAATTGTTTGGTTGCACGAAACTTTGCTTAAAACTTGTAGGAATTGATAACGTCCACTTCATACTCTAAACTAGTAGGTCAAAGTTTACATTCATATTGAATCTGACTCGTTGTAGAAAGTATTTTAATTGTAAGAAAGGGCAAGTTAAGCACTTTCAATTAATAGGTGTTTCTTATTTTGTGGTTAAGACAAAGACTATGCTCTCATGCTCTGGACTTCAGATATCATATTCTAATTACCAATATATTAATTCGAGTATATAACCACCCAAAATTTAAAAGAAATGATATGTCTTATAATGATCACACTACTTTGCCACCTAACCAAAAATGACTAAGAGTCATTTGATTAAGAAGTGGCTTACTGCCACGTGGGGGTGGGGGAGATTTTTAATCTTTATCCATAACTTATTAGGTAATGTTCGGTTACCCGATAATTAACCAATTACCCACATAATTAAGAATTATCTCAAGTTACTTAAGATACTACTCATTTTTAATATACTTTATACATCATATTATCATGGTCATATGGTACCTTGTATGGTACTAATCCACAAATATCGAGTATTATTGCTCGGACCGTATTTTTATCCCAAATCGACAACCTTTAACGAAACTCATTTTCTTTAATTGATTTCCCTTTTTCTTTCATGGCACTTACTTATTGCTTGATATAAATAGTATAAATGCTTATAATCTCAAACAAATCTCATCCCTGAGTCTACGTCAAATAACTAAAGATAAAACTTTAATGTATGAAAACGCAAGATATAACAACCGAATAGGGAATAAAATGGATACTTGACCCAAGATCACAAAGAGCTTTAGCAAAGTCGGCACTTCGAAAGGTACAAGGGATTATGATAGCGCCAGGATCTTCCAATTTACGATCCATTGAATGCACAATTGCACTCACTTGATGAATCATCTTTATAGTTCACAATTCATCGAAGGCTTCTTTGTCATCAATTCCTCTATGAACGTTGGATAACTGAGCATTTGCTCCAAAGTCTCAACCAATGGAACAATAATATATAGATTCTTCATCATATCAATAAACTTTTTAAATTGATTCTCACCATTTTGCTTGGCAAGTCTTTGAGGATATAGAGGAGGAGGTCTAGACATTGGTTCCTTAGCCTTTTGAACTATCGGTTCCGGTATGTCAACAATGTGCTCCTTAGATAGGTTCACTTCCTCTTGAGTCTCCTCCACATTTTCATCAATATCAATCCTCACTTCGTCATTTGCTTGCACCTATTATTCGGGATCTCATCTTCTTGTACCACTTGCTCATCATCCACAATATTCTTTTGACTTGAGGTGGTTGCGTCCCCACCTTTTCCACTCCTTGTAGTAATGTCTACGGCATGTCCCGTGTTGTTCCCATACTTTGGGTTGACCACCATGTCACTTCGTAGTGCCCCTTAGGACGAGTGTTTTGAAGCCTACGAGATTGGCCCAAATGAACTTTCAAATTGTGAATTGAAGTGTTATGAGAGGCTACCTGGGCATCGGAGTCGGCATTCTTCTCCATCATTTGTTTGAACATATTCTCAATCCTTTCCATCTCATTGTTGAAGAATAAAGAGGCAGGTTGATCGGTTGTTGAAACATCAGGGGCCTTTGAAAGTCTGACCCCCATTTTTCTTGGTTATTATTCCATCCCCCTTGATTTTTGCCTCCCCAATATCCTTAACTATTGCCACTCCAATTGCCTTGATTATTTTGACCATTCCAATTTTCTTGATTGTTTTGATTGTTCCAATTCCACTAGGGTGTTACCACAATTTTAATTACCTTGGTTACCTTAAGATCGCCATTATTGTTGATTCGGGCCTCGAGAGTTATTTATTTGCTCTTGGAAGTTGTTCGCATATTGCACTTCCTCCCCTTGTTCATCGTAAGATTCATATTGATCAAATTCACTATCTTCTTGCACATAATTCTCCACACGGTTTTGCACTTGTGGACCCTTTAGCCTTGTCTTGTTTACTATCATATCAACACCCTACATGACATTGACTTGCTTAGGACCTTGGACTTGTTGAAATTGAGCCTTGGCTAATTGATTTATTGTGGTGGTCAACTCGGCAATTGCTTGTCCATGATCATGGAGTTTATTATGTAGGTTAATCACATTTGGATCACCTTGAGGAACATTTGTTCTACTTTGCTATGCCAATGAAGTATCCTCCATTTTTCTAAGATCTTACAAGCTTCAGCATATCGCGTTGAAATGAAATTTCCACCGGCGATTTTGTTGAAAATGCATTGATTAGTAGCATTGACCCCCTATAGAAATTTTGTTGAATCATCGCCTCTGTCATGTCATTGTGGGTGAACTCTTTGACTATTGTTCGGTACCTCTCCCATATTTCATTCTAAGGCTCATTGGGTTCTTGTTTGAATGCTAGATTCTTGTCCCTAGGAGTATCCATATGCCCAAGAGAAAACAACTTGAAAATAAATTTCTCCATAAATTCATCCCATGTATGGATGAAATGGTTTGAAAATCTTTCTAGCCAATCCAAGGCTTTTTCCCGTAGAGAAAACGGAAATAGCCTCAACCTTAAAGCACCCTCAGAGACGTTTGTTTGTTTACTCCTCCAGCAAGTGTCCACATACCCCTTCAAGTGTTTGTATGTATTTTACTCGGAGCCCCGATGAAGAATCCTCGTTGCTCTAGTAATGTGAACATTACATTTGTGATTTGAAAGTTGTCCGCCCTAATGCGGGGCAGGACAATAGCACTTGCATACCCTTCATTCGGCAACACCCGGAGTAGAGCCGGTCTTGGTGGAGGTGGGGGTGGGAGAGGAACATTGTCTTGAGGTGGTCGGCCTATTGTATTTGCTTGAGATTCAAGAGGAACCTCTTAAACTTGGTCATCTTCCATGTCCACATCCCCTATAGGCATGTTTCCGAGTAGATCGTTGTTGTTAAGAGCCATTGTTGCACCTAAAATTGTTTTACAAAAAAGATTAGTAACAAGGAAGAAAAATAAGACAATTCACATACAAAATCAAATATATAGCTAAATCCGTTTTTAGCTTCTCGGCAACGACACCAAAAAATGATCTCATCCAAGTCACACCTCTATTTGAGGTTATGAAATGGTCAATTGCAATAATAATATCCAAAAAGTAGTCGAGATCAGATCCACAGGGAGCTGAGATAGGAATTAGTAGTATATATTTGGATTGAGCACGTGAAGTATCTGGATTGCACTTCCACAAATATGGTATTGTTTTTACTTCTAAAGTTATGCTAAGGATTGTAATTCTAAAGATATAAAACTAGAGAATATTGTTTTTGGATGTTTTTCAAATAATGTAAAAAGCCTAGGAGTATGACCTTCTCCTAGGTGTTTGCCTAACGGGTTATAAACTTTAAAACTTGTGTTATTGGTCAGGGTGTATTATAGTTATCAACACTTAAGTACCCACTCAATGTCTCTCGGTAAGAGTGTGATTTTATCTAATTTGGCTTTTTCAAGTCCGAATGAGTATTGAACAAAACAGTTGATAAAATACTCAAGTCGGATTTTACTATCTCTAGATTCAACCCTTTAATTGGGACTATCAATCTCTTGATTTTGTCCCAAATTCTTGTTAGTCAAGCTTTCCTAGACTAAGTCTTTCTTTCTCAAGTAGAGACCAAGTCCAATAGGCATGAACTAATATTTGCAACCATTAAGTCTACAATTAAAGCAAGAACAAGGCTAAATAATAAACACTCAACCATAAATAAGCCAAATCAAACACCCATTAGGTTTACACACTAGGGTTGGGTCACAACCCTAGTTAAAACTCTAGCTACTCATAATGGGTATAGAAGAAAACAAGGAAGAAAAGATGATAAAACTCATATTGAAAGATTAAAAGATAAAAATCTAATGTTGAATCACCAAAGTAAGCTAAAGTTGACTAAAGAAACAAGGAGAAATGGCTACAGAACATTCAATATTCAAAACTTGACCTAAATTCATGAAACTATTCTATTTATACAAAGCTGGAAATTTCAATAAAAAATGCCCTTTCGGAGGTTCTGTGTCGGCAATTTCATATGCGGACCGCACTTTGCTTTAGTCTTGATAGGAGTTGAATCTACAGCCACATAATTCTGGAATGCGGCCGCATCTCTCATAATCTGCGATCCGCACATTTCTTGGTGTGGTCGCACAGGGCTCTTCTGTGGACCACACATTTCTGAGTACAGCCGCGTGGCTGACTTCTGTGGCCGCACAATAATTGTGCAGTCTGCACTTCCTTTGAACTTCATATGCACATTCTCTAAACTTTTGCTCTTGGTTAGCTTCTGATGCAGCACAATAGTTATGCGGTCCGCACATTGCACTTGGACTCTAATGGGCTTTCCTTTACAATTAAACATTTTTGGACTAAAACGAAAGTTAAAAGGCGCTAATGAGTAGTCAAAATCTCCACTTATCAATGATTTAGTTGTTGAATTAGTCTGTCAGCTTAAGAATGTCAATTGAGTTTGGGCATGTTTGGCTTATGATAAATTGAGGCTGAAATTAGACTGTTGTGTGACTGTTAAGAGAATAGCAAATCAATAATGTACCTGCTTGTGCTTCTCGTGACCATTCTTGTTTGCTTCCGTTAACCCTTAGCTTGATATGGTTTCCTGGCCTTTCTATGATGTTTTGGTCCACTTTGGTTTAGTTTGGTAGAATTAATTCCTCGAAGCAAGTTCCATTTTGTTTGACTAGTTAGCTGGAGTTAAATTGCATATAGTAATTTCTAAGATCAGGTTCGCTGCATTTGTAAGCTCGATTCTTCATCTAGCAGCATGAATAGTTGATTAGCCACTTTGTTTCGAATTCAATTTCTCTGAAACAGCGAGATATTGTTCATTTTTTAATGATAATAATTCCGTGTCTCACTTGTTCATGATTGAGGGTCAGACATACGTCTTGATTGAATCAGTAGGCTTGCCATCTTCTGTTTTAGGTGAGCTGAGCATGAACTTTTGCGTCCTCGGTTTTCTTTTTCCATGTTTGAGTAAATAATTTGTGATCTTGTCCCGACTCCACGTATTTAAGTGAGTGTTTGATGAAAAGTGATTGTTATCTTGCGGCTTAACTCAAACCGACTATGCTTTCAACAAATTAGTTTCTATGGTTACTAGCTTGATAGTTACTTCTAAAGATTGGTTTGTCCCCGAAAGTTTCTTCTAGCTTTGTAGCAATTTCAGCTGATGGAATCAGAATCTGTGGTTTAAGCACATATAGATGCAATTATTCTTGAATTGATCTGTTGATAATTTTCTTTGATCTCAGTGAATCTAACGTGCTTCTCATGAAACCTGGTTGGGAATTGTTGCATTTTATGTGAAAATTATGGTTCATTTGTCAACTTGATCATATGGTATGTAATTAAGAGGTTAAAAACATGCTTGTTATGTACCGCCTATGGTGTCCTCGTGAGCCCAGAATTGGTTATTCAAAGCAAATAATATGATGTGGATTTCTAAAGTTGATAGGAGATGTGGGCGTACTTCGATGGAATTAGTGGGGCATTTGATTTATCTTATTTAGAGCTTTGAGTTTAACAGGTGTCCTTAGGAAGCAGAGGTATCTGGGTAGTGTCGCAGGGCTCTTATCGTATTTCGATGCACTTTTTCTTATTGTTTACATTTATACTTTCTTTTCTTGTGTGTTCTGGTTGCTTTTGTCTGGATTGTTGGAATGTTTGTTGGGGTCGTGGGAGTGGGGAAAGACTAGCCCATTAGAGGCTAAATTTGCTTAGATGCTTTAGGATTGGACTCAGTCTAACAAATAAATTTTCTTTTTAACTTCAACTCAAATATTCTTTGAAGCCAAACAGATCAAGTAAGCAACCGTACTAGTTATGGCACTTAGAAAATGTCTAACACCTTCTCCCTAAGTCAAATGAAATCCCTTATTCGGAATCTCTGGTGCAGACTATGTTTTAGAGTCTTAATGTGTTCTTAAATGATTTTTTTTTTAAATCGTGATATGGCAAACTGAAATCAAATGTCAAGTGGTGACTCTTGAAACACAATCTTTTGTCACTTTTAGAATTTAAAACCCTTTCACTGCAAGAAAAATGACTTCTAAGGTCGAGAATAATGGTCCCTAAAAGCTTATTTTTGGTCCTAAAATATCTATAGCGACCAGTTAAAACTGGTCGTCACCGGTCGCTAGATCCTCCGCCGTTAAAGGTTATTAATGATGGGTTTGACATCTGATCCCTAAATGTGTTTGGCGACCAGATTAATATCGGTCCTTGAAAGGTATTAACGACTAGTTGCAATGTGGTCCTTAAATACTTTTAGGGACCAGAAATATGATCTTTATTGCAAATCAACGTCATATAATATTTAATGCCTTAAAACATTTAGTGACGAGTTTACCGATCGTAAAACCCTTTTAAGGACAAAAAGATCTGGTCCTTAATCTTATTTAAGACCAAGCATTGGTGGTCCAAAATTCTAATTTTTCATAAATTTTCAAATCTAATATATTCGTTCTACAATAAAAAAATTTAATCACAAAAAGATAATATAATGAAGAAAGATATGGTTTCATATATAATAATTACTAACAAAGAATTAGTAGCATTGTACAACCATGGTGAAATTTTTTTTGGACACCACTTTAGCAATAGTACTTCTAGCTAACATCCGTAAAATTAATATGATTTTTATTCAACATTCCTAGCAAAGCAAAAGCCTACTGATTGTATGTCTTCAAAACCCGCAGCTTGATAGCCTCCAAAATCTATAAAAATATTCAACAAAAATTCTTTTCATAAGAAATTACAAAGATCACTAGAAAATTATATTGAATAATTTTTTCAATTTTACTCTATTAATAATTTGACCTTTTACCTGAAAAGGTGTCCAAATTCACCAAGTGTAATATATATACACTTCAAAAATAAAATAGCAATGTAAACGAGTCTGCATAAATATAAACAAAAATGAATTAGAAAAACTATGTTATATAACCTTCGTATCATTTATGAAAACCTATAAGGATAATCCTCAACCAAGAACTACAAATTTTATTTCAAGTCGAACATTTAGACAATAGTTTATATGTACTTAATAAAAATCTAAAAGACATTGTATATGTATACAAGGCACATATAAAACATCAAGCAGTAAAGCTATAAGGAAATATTTTATTTTTATTGAAGTTTGATAGCTTTTATGTATTTAGCTTGGTAGGTATTTATGTAGAAATGATGCACTTGCGGGTAACATATCAAAAGCTTTTTTCACAGTAATTATGGAAGTTTCTTGTATCACAACATGAAAAAATAGAATCATTGCAATGGGGAGGAAGCTATAGCATATCTTTATTTTCTTGAAGTATCAGCAGATGAAATCACTAATTGCAGCAATTGTCATACACTACATAGTAAATACACGAGAAAACTCTTTAATACAGAGCTCACCATTAATAATAGACTAAGCCCTAATTCCAAACAAGTTGAGGTCGATTATATCAATCCTCTCAATAAATTGTTGCCACTCAGATATTCATGAAAAAGCTCACAGCAAAAACAAAATCAATACAACACCATACAAGTAACAAGTAACACCATACATACCAACTCACTTTTCAGTGCAACACCATACAAATAAGTTGATGAACTCCAGTGACTCCACAAACACTTCTTACATGTAAATAATCCATGAACTCTATGGACTTCACAAAGACTTTTATTTGCATATGGTAATCGTAGGTAAATCCTTATAATAAATATTAATCGTGTTACGACCCAAATCCGGTCGTGATGGCGCCCAACACTAAAGCTAGGCAAGCCAGACCAACAACTGTTTTCAAATAGAAAACCAGTCCCAAAAGGGCAAACTCCAGAAGAATATATGAGTCAATAAATACTCCAATAATAATAGTATGAATAAATACTGAGAAGTGCAAATATCGAAATAACACTCCCAAAAGATCTGGGGTCACGAGTCTAGAGCCTCTAAGCAAAACTGAATAGGACTGGAAATACTGAATGAAATACTCAAGTCTGTAACATATAGTAAAAACTGAATGAAGAGAGAAGCTAGGTTCTGCGAACGCCGGCAGCTACCTCAGCCACCCGAATAAACTTTAATATAGACTAGAATGCTCGTCTAACCCTCCTGTGTACCTGAATCTGCACACAAAGGTGCAGGGAGTAGGGGTGAGTACTAAGTACTCAGTGAGTAAAAAGTATATAATAATAGCTGAAAGCAGGAAATCCACAGAATACCAAAGAGCAAAGCTAAACTACAGTCCGATACCTACTACGAACTAACAACAACAGCAAATCATAATT
>MU744383.1:6956-39339 GCA_026770625.1 Nicotiana glauca | reverse complement strand
AATCAGACGCCCCATCCTCCCCTTCTCTTCAGCACCGACTTGACCAAACGACCCAGCCCCCCTAACGTCATCTCCTTCACGCCACCCCAGCATCCAGTCTTCATACGACCCCCCACCCCATCGAATCGCCTGCTTAAACAACAACAGCGACCGAACCTCGCGATTCACCCAACTCGCCGGAAGTCTGGCAATAAGTCTTCGAACCAGCAGCGACCTAGGAGGACTCGAAACAAACCTCGTTTTCACATCCCTTCTTCTTCTGACCTCTTGTCTTCACTGTATTTCGATTTAAGGTTAGAAACAGAGTTCAATTTTAGGTTCGTGCTGGAGTTTTTGAGTTTTCGGCGATTTGGTCGAGTTTATGTTCGATGTCCTCGTTTGCTCGCAAATTCGAGTCGAAGTCTCCATTCGAGTGGAAGATGTCGTTGAATGTTTAAGTCCGAGATTTCCATTCGATTTGTGTTGATTCCATTGAGGTCGTCGACCCCCTGTGTACTGTTTCGGTTAGTTATTCTCTGTTTTGATTTCTGAATTGCAGCTTGATTTCATCGGTGAAGATCCATCTATGTCTGATATTGTTTGTTTTAGTGAATCTCGAATAAGTGAATGTATGTTCACGGTTGTTTGCTCGCCTTGATTGAAATGAAGTAGTTTGTCCCTGTTAAGATTAATTTCTTAAATTCAATTTGATTGTGTTCATTACTGTCTGCTCACTACAATGATTGTTTATGTCGTCAATTCTGTTGAAAATGAGAGTCATGGCTGTTTGTTGCATTTTGAAATTGAAAAGTATGACTTTATCTTCACAATATGTATTTGAACTCTCTGAAAGGACAAGTCTCAAAGTACTACTTACTACTTAATTAAAAGGAACTGTCATCCATTTTTTGAAGAAACTGTGCTTATACCAGTAATTAGGCAAATTTGATGTTATCGTTGGATATTCAAAGTTGGAAGCTAGTGAGTTTTGGAGTGTCATTGATTAATTTGGTTATATGATCCCGTTGTTTGTGTAGTTATTTTTCATAGTTTTAAATTTGCTCATTTAGTTATCTATTCATATGCTTGCTTGAGTTTTTGGAAACTTCCGTTAATTGACGTTTAATTTCAGGTCTGTTTTTCGTTTTCCTTATTACTTGCTTTGATATTGAAGTCTAATGTGACTGAGTGCCTTATTTGTTTGGTGAAAGATGTTATGAATTACTGGTTTGTTTGCTCGGCCAGTTGATTGTTGGTTTTGTTCGTCTAGGCTTCTCGTGGTTGAGTTTGAATTAATCGTAGCTGGAAATTGCCTCAATTGGCATGTCTTCTTTGTATATTTTGTATATCCTAGGTAATTCAAAGATGCTGATTATAGGATACTTGTATGAGGTTTTTCCCAATCAGTCCAAATCTTTGTCTCTCGTAGTTTTCTGATGGAAATCAATGGAAAGTTTTTGGGGTGGGAATAGTCTGTTAGTAGATAGATAATTAATGCTAATATTTGACCATATGTTTATTTATTTTGAACTATGTCGAAGTGATATATATAAAGAGAGCGATTGAGCATTGCAAAGCTGTATAAAATGAGATTCTTTAGTATGAATACGTGTAGATTCAAATGCTATGTGGGTAACTGTTTGATCTTGCATATTTTGTAAAGTTAATGCTTTGATTGGAATTTGCTAATTGATTACCTTAGTGAATTGGTCCATTCGAGATTGGGAATGAAATGGTTGAGTCGGCTCATTTTCTTTCACTACTAATATTCTTGTATTTGAATTCATGAATAAGTCACTTAAGTCATATGCTTCTCCAACATTATTTACTATAAAGACCTTCATTGTGAACTTCAAAGTAGCGTAGGTTTAACCATGTACACTTTGTAGATGTTAGCTCGAATAATGTGACATCTCTGGCCCTTCGATTATATTGGCCTGAACATATTTAGTTGTATTAGCTTGAGAGTTGTTTAGTTTACAGGAATTTCACCTAATTGAAAAGCTTCTAATAGTGGTAGGGTTAGAATTGCACTAATTAAGTTAAGTGGATCATTAAAAATGGAAAAGGAGATTGGTAATGGAAGTTGCACTAACTAATTACTTTAGAGAAAACTAAGATAAGAGAGGAGACACTTGTAATGGGGAGGGCACTAATTGGTTGCCTATTTAAAGGTTGAAGGAAAGAACACAACAAGGGGGGATCTTTTTTTTTGGGAGGCTTGAACATTCTAGAAACAAAACATAGAGAGAGATCTGAAATTGGAATTAGAACTCCAAAAAACCAAAAAAATAGTTCGAATTCTCTGTTTCTGTTCAAGATGAAAGTTTTGGAGCCATAAAATCCCCTCCAAATTCCTCCTTACAGATCTGAGCCTGAAATTCAAATTTCAAAATCAATAGGAATTGGAAATCCTCTTTTAGATCTTATAATTTTCAAAAAAAAAAAAATCAAAAATAGGCACTGTTACATTGATTTTTGGCTAAATTTGATTAGTTCTCTTCTCTTCTATTTGCTGAGGTTCCTCTGAAGTTTACTGTTGGTTTTTTTCGAGTGGTTTTGGTTCATTCAAATTGGTTTTGAGTCGATTTAGTAGATCTGTCTAGGTTTGAGCATTTCTGGATCGTCTGGTTTCGAGTTTGAGTTTGTTTGGCTATGTTCGAAGTGGTTTACTGTCCAATACATATTTCTGGATTGAAAACTGAGTTGAATCTGGGCTGTTGTTGATTTCTGCCTATAGCTGTTGTTGCTGACTTATTCTGCTTCTTCCTATTTCAAAATTCCAGGTACACAATTGAGCTCAATTTGATGTCGCTTTGAGATGTGAACGTGAAATAAAACTATAGCTAAATCTCTGTTGTAGTTCTTTGTGTTGATAATTTTGCTATGTTAGATAGTTTTTCCTTTCTGTGATGTTATCGTTGTTAACTGTACCTAAAATAGGACTGTTTTGAGCTATAATGATTTAAGGCTGTGTAGCCGATGGACTGTTAAAACTGGAGTTAGTTCGTTGATTTTTTGTAGTTTAATTTTGTTATGTATAGTTTAATCTCTGAAATTAGAAGATCAGCTGGAATTAGTCAAAAGCTATGCGTTGGATTTTAGTTAGTTTAATTTGCATGAGCTGAAATTAGGAACTAGCTGTGTGATTTAGATTTCCTAAACCGATGTTGAGTACGTGATTCAATAGAGTTAGCTATAGGTAATCCAACTTCATTAGTTCTGCTAGCTGTCAATAATGATCAATTAAAGCTTTTGGAATCTACTTCAATAGGAATAAGCAAGCAATTCATGATCTATGTGCTGAAAGTGATCAATGAACTTATGTGTTAAAATCATTACCACAATAGGTTAAAATGACATCAATTTGGAGTGTGAAATAATCAGATTTCTGAGTTGATTCTGCAAATTAGTTACATATTACAACAATTTCTCTAACTGGGCAGCCTGATATCGTCTTGTCGGTTTGGGCCGTAAGGCCCATCTGCTGCAATTCGTCCATTCAAAAGAACCTTTGGGTTCATTAAATTGGGCTTGATTTAAAAAACTTCAATACTTGGTTTAATATAGTATAAGTTTGGGCTTGAAGTTAGGTAGCGGATTCAAATTAAAAGGCTCTTTCTTTTGTTTGAATCCGGATTTGAACTTGAAGCCTAATTTTATAATATTAAGTAATTAGGGCCTTTTCTTTATTTCTTTTAGAGACAAAAATAAAAATAGAAAAATCATAGTCGCTTTAGGATATCCTTAAATAAAAATGAGATGAGCCTCGCCAAATAAAATGCACAAACTGCGGGGCCCTCAATAAATATTGTATTAAAATACTTAAAATTCGGGAGGGGCCGTTTAGCGAATTTCACGGCCCTCCCCAAAGACAATGATGCGTAGTTACTTTAGGCGCGCTTTTAATAAATATTACCTTCCTAAATTCGGGTGTGCATTTCATGCGACCCAAATCAAATCCCAAAACGTTGAATAAAATGTGTTCAGGATTGGGGGTGCATTTCATGTGACGCGATCCAAAGACATGTTTTAAACGACGTTCAACTTTCTTTAAAATTTGAATAAAAGCTGTTAAAAGTTAAAATTTACACATAGGTTCATAATGTATTAAAATCAGATAAATAAGCCGAATATGACAGTTGAGCGACCGTGCTAGAACCACAGAACCCGGGAATACCTAACACCTTCTCCCGGGTTAACAGAATTCCTTACTCGGATTTCTGGCTCGCGGACTGTTAAACAGAGTCATTTTTTTTCCACGATTCGGGATTCTAAATCGGTGACTTGGGACACCATAAATCTCCCAAGTGGCGACTCTGAATTAAATAAATAAATCCCGTTTCGATTGTCCTTTAATTGGAAAAACTCCGTTTATTGTGCCCTTCGCGGGTTGCGGTAGGTAAAAAGGAGGTATGACAGGGCCGCTTCCCCTGTTGTTAGAGGCCGAGGCAGAGATCGGGAGAGGGCACCGGCCCGTGGTAGGGGACAAGGGCATCCATGAGCTATCGCAGTAGTACTACTAGCAGATCCCGCGGGAGATCCTATCATAGAGGATCAGGGCGAGGTGCCCGCAGCTGAGACTACCCCGATAGACTTTATGACTACACCGGGATTCCAGGAGGTCATGGGTCGTATGCTACGGTTCATGGATTCTATGACTTAGGCCGGTTTATTTCCAGCGGATCCAGCTACATCACATGCGGGATGGGGAGCAAAGACCCCTACTGTCCAGGCTCCTGGTCATGCAGCTGTAGTGTATCAGACTTCGGGTGCACTACCCGCAGATAGGGCTCAACCAGTTGCTGTAGTGGCACCCCAGCCCAGGCCAGCTGCGGATGGCGATCCACATTGGTTATTGGATAGATGGACTAGGTTTCACCCTCCAATCTTGGGGGGAGAGCGTCATGAGGATGCCCAGGACTTCATAGATAGGTGCAGGGATAGACTGCACAATATGAGGATATTGGAATCGCATGGAGTTGACTTCACTACTTTTCAGCTTGAGGGCAGAGCCCGTACGTGGTGGCAGTCCTATGTTCTTGCCAGGCCTGCAGGTTCTTCTCTTATCACTTGGAGTGAGTTCACACAGTTGTTTCTGGATAGGTATATTCCACCCTTTGAGAGGGAAGAGGTGCGATATCAGTTTGAGCAGCTAGATCAGGATCAGATGTCCGTGACCGATTATAAGGCGAGGTTTTCTGATCTATCCCGCCATGCATTGATGATACTTCCTTCTGACACAGAAAGGGTACGGAGGTTTGTTGTAGGGTTGCATTCTGGAATAGGGGCCAACATGGCCCGAGAGGTGGAGATGAGGGCTCCTTATCGGTTAGTAGTGGAGATAGCTTGGAGGATTGAGGGTTACCGTCTGAGAGGTAGGGAGCAGATGCAGCATCATAAGAGGGCTAGGTTCTCCAGAGAGTTTAGAGGTGCCCCGGTTAGGGGCAGAGGTCAGTTTGGGAGAGGACAGCCCAGCAGGCCCCCATATTCAGCACCACCACCTGCTCGGGGTGCTCCAGCACACCCCTATTTAAGCGCCATACCAGAGAGTTCTTATCACTCACCAGCTATTCAGGTTTCCTCATGTGGGTATTCAGGTCCTCAAGGTTCTGTTGATTCTTATTTCAGTGCTATGCCGGAGAGTTTATACCGTCCAAAGGCTATTCAGGCTTCTTCCAGTAGGTCTACAAGCCATAAGGGTTAGCCTTTAGGACAACAGGTCACCATACTGTGGGGTTGTTTCGAGTGCGGGGACATTGGTCATATGAGGAGGTACTGCCCCAAGCTTCCGGGAAAGGCAGTACAGCAGGGTCAGCAGTCTATGATTTCAGCACCGGTTGCCCAGCTGTCTAGAGTTGGAGGGAAGACTGGTAGAGGTCGTCCTAGAGGTGGAGTCCAGACAGTGAGGGGTCAGCCAGCTACTGCTCAGTCAGGTGGAGGCCAAACAGCCGGCGCTCAAGCCAGATTCTACGCCCTTCCGGCCAGGCTAGATGCATGGGCCTCAGATGCCGTCATCACAGGTATTATTTTTGCCGGTGGTAGAAATGCTTCGTATTATTTGATCAAGGGTCTACTTATTCATATGTATCATCTCTGTTTGCTCGTTTCCTGATTATTTCTCCTAAGCCTTTGGGCACTCCTATGTATGTGTCTACTCTTGTAGGTGATTCTATGGTTGTGGATCGGGTCTACCAGTCCTGTGTGGTCACATTCTGTGGTTTCGAGACTAGAGCAGATCTCATGTTACTCGATATGATCGATTTTGAGGTCATCCTAGGCATGGATTGGTTGTCTCCATATCACGCCGTCTAAGCTGCGATGCCAAGATTGTTTCACCAGTGATGCCAGGTTTATCGAGATAAGAGTGGAAGGGTTCCACAGTTGATACACCTAGTCGGGTTATTTGTTTCCTGAAGGCTCGGCATATGGTCGAGAAAGGGTATTTGGCTTATCTAGCTTATGTTCGGGATACCACCGTAGAGTCTCCAATGATTGATTCAGTTCCAGTAGTTCGGGAGTTAGCCGATGTGTTTCCTTCTGATCTTCCTGGCATGCCATCGAATCGTGATATTGATTTCTGTATTGATTTGGCTCCAGGCACCCAGCCTATATCAACTCCACCATACCGTATGGCTCCTAAGGAGTTGAAGGAGCTGAAGGAGCAACTTGAGGAGTTATTGGCGAAGGTGTTTGTTAGGCCCAGTGTATCACCTTGGGGTGTGCCAATATTATTTGTGAAGAAGAAGGATGGGACTATGTGGATGTGCATTGATTACCGCCAGTTGAACAAAGTCACCATCAAGAACAAGTATTCGTTGCCTCCTATCGATGATTTGTTCAACCAGTTATAGGGTGATAGGGTGTTCTCTAAGATAGACTTGAGGTCAGGGTATCATCAGCTGAAGATTCGGGACTCGGATGTTTCGAAGACTGCATTCCGGACTAGATATGACCATTATGAGTTTTTGGTGATGTCCTTTGGCTTGACGAATGCTCCAGCAACATTTATGGACTTGATGAATCGGGTATTCAGGCCTTATATTGATTCATTTGTCATTGTCTTCATTGACGACATCTTGATATACTCACGTAGCTTGGGGGAGCACGAGCAGCATTTGAGAGTAGTGCTTCAGACCTTACGAGAGTAGAAGCTATATGCTAATTTCTCCAAGTTTGAGTTTTGGCTAGTGTCAGTGGCATTCTTGGGGCACGTTGTGTTAGGAGAGGTATTAAGGTGGATCCCAAGAAGATTGAGGCAGTTAAGAGTTGGCTACGCCCTACCTCAGTGACTGAGATTAGGCGTTTCCTGGGGTTAGCAGGTTATTACAAACGATTCGTGCAGGGCTTTTCATCTATTGCATCACCTTTGACTAGATTGACCCAGAAGGGTGCCCCTTTCCGTTGGTCTGATGATTGTGAGGAGAGCTTTCAGAAGCTCAAGACATCTTTAACTACAGTACCAGTTCTTGTATTGCCTTCCATCTCGGGAATGTATACGGTATATTTCGACATTTCACACGTTGGCTTAGGATGTGTATTAATGTAGGAAGGGCAAGTTATTGTATATGATTTGCGTCAGCTGAAGGTTCATGAGAAGAATTATCATGTGCACGATCTAGAGTTGGCCGCGATTGTTCATGCTTTTAAGATATGGAGGCACTATCTGTATGGGGTGTCATGTGAGGTTTATACAGATCATCGCAACTTGCAGCATTTATTCAAGCAGAGGGATCTTAATTTGAGGCAGCGCAGGTGGCTTGAGTTACTGAAGGATTACGATATCACCATTCTTTATCATTCGGTCAAGGAAAATATGGTGGCAGATACCTTGAGCAGAAAGGCAGAGAGTATGGGTAGCTTGCCATTCATTCCAACAACGGAGAGGCCACTAGCTTTGGACATTCAGTCCTTGGCTAACAGACTCGTGAGGTTGGACATTTCAGAGCCCAGCCGAGTTCTTACGTGTGTGGTTGCTCAGTCTTCATTATTCGGACAGATCAAGGCCCGACAGTTTGATGATCTATATTTGGCGGTTCTTAGAGAGTCGGTGCTTCAGGGAGGTGCCAAGGAGGTTTCTATTGGCGAGGATGGTGTTTTGCGACTCCAAGGTCGTTTATGTGTCCCTAATGTTGATGCTCTGAGGGAGAGGATTCTAGAGGAGGCACTCAGCTCGCCGTATTCCATTCACCCAGGAGCTACGAAGATGTATCGTGACTTGAGGCAGCATTATTGGTGGTGGAGGATGAAGAAAGACATAATGGAGTATGTGGCTAAGTGTTTGAATTGTCAGCAGGTCAAGTATGAACATTAGAGGCCAGGTGGTCTACTTCAGCAGATGCCTATACTAGAGTGGAAGCAGGATCACATTACTATGGACTTTGTAGTTGGGTTGCCCTGGACCTTGCGGAAGTTTGATTCAGTATGGGTCATTATTGATAGGTTGACCAAGTCGGCCGACTTTATTCCAGTGGCGACTACCTATACAGCATAAAGGTATGCTCAGATTTACATTCGGGAGATAGTCCGGTTACATGGTGTGCATGTTTCCATTATATCATATAGAGGCCCTCAATTCACTTCCCACTTCTGGAGAGCAGTCCAGGGAGAGTTAGGGACCCGCTTGGAGCTTAGCATGACATTTTATCCACCGACCGATGGACAGTCAGAGTGGACAGTTCAGATCTTGGAGGACATGCTTAGAGCATGTGTGATTGACTTTGGAGGGCAGTGGGATCAGTTCTTGCCTTTGGCAGAGTTTGCATACAACAACAACTATCAGTCCAGCATTGAGATGACCCTATTTGAGTCTTTATACGGTCGGCGGTATCGTTCACCTATTGGGTGGTTTGAGCCTGATGAGGCTAAGTTATACGGTACAAATTTGGTACAAGATACCTTGGACAAGGTAAAGTTGATTCAGAAGAGGTTTCGCACAGCTCGGTCCAGACAGAAGAGCTACGCGGATCAGAAGGCGCGTGATGTATCATTCATGGTTGGCGAGAAGGTTCTCTTGAAATTCTCGCCAATGAAAGGCATTTTGAGGTTCGGGAAGAAGGGCAAGTTGAGCCCAAGGTTTATTGGCCCCTTTGAGGTGTTGAGATGAGTTAGGAAGGTTGCCTATGAGCTTGCCTTACCCCAACTTATTGGTAGTTCATCCAGTTTTTCATGTATCGGTGATTCGGAAGTATCACACTAACTTTTCCCATATGTTGGACTTTATTACTATCTAGCTGGATGAGAGTTTGGGTTATGAGAAGGAGCCGATTGCCATTGTAGATAGGCAGGATCGCCAGTTGAGGTCCAAGAAGATTTCTGCGGTAAGGATCCAGTGGAGGGGCCTACCAGTCGATGAGGTGACTTGGGAGTCCGAGGAGGACATGCAGACCAGATATCCATATTTATTCAGAAACTCCGGTACTTTTCTATATCCGTTCGAGGACGAACATTTATTTAAGAGGTGGAGAATGTAATGACCCGACTAGTCGTTTTGCCTTTTTGAACCCCGTTCCCTTAAATAAGACTTCCCGTGCTTGGTTTAGCTAATTTACGACTTGCGGGGACGATTGATTTTGGAGTGAAATATACCTATTTGATTCCTTAGGATTTTCTTGAAAGTCTAAGTTGACTTTGGTCAATATTTTGAGCAAACGGACCCGGATTCGTAATTTGATGCTTTCGGAGGGTCCGTAGAAAAATATGGGACATGAGCGTATGCCCGGACTCGAATTCTGAGGCCCCTAGCCCGAGTAATGAATTTTTATTAGAAATTGTTAATTTAAAGTTTTAAGGATTTAAAGAAAATGATTAATGATTTATTTCATGGGCTCGTATGTTGGTTCCAAAGCCCGGTACATGTTCAAAATATAATTTAGGACCTGCCCGTAAAATTTGGTGTCAATCTGAGTAATTTAAGGGCGTTTTGGCCCGTTAGAGGAAAATTAAGAACTTGAAATTCATAAGTTTGATTCATTTGGTTTTAGAAGGTTTATTCCTAGATTTAGTGTTGTTTCGAGTGTTCCGAAGGTTCGAGTAGGTCCGTCTCGTGATTTTAGACTTGTCGGTATGTTCGGGCGGGGCCGGGAGCCCTGAGCGTCAACCGGACGAGGCTCGAGTGAAGTGGAAATTTTTGGCAAAAGCTGAAGCTGCTGCTTCTGTCATAACCGCACCTGCGGTTGGTGGACCGCAGATGCGGTCCCTCCATTACAGAAGCGGCCCAGGTAGGGGTGTGCATTCGAATCGGTTTATTGATAAATCAAATCGATTATTTGTTATCGGTTTGATCGATTTATCATTTTTTATTTCAAAATTTTCCTTATCGATTTTGATTTCGATTTTGTCCTCTTCGGTTATTGATTTATCGATAAACTGATAAGATATACTAAAAAAAATAATATTTTTTTACCCTTATTCTACAATACCCTTTCCTTTACCCTAAGTCCCTAACCCTATTATTTCATGTACCACATTTAACGAATGATCATATTTAAAGCTCAAGGGAATGAAGTTCAAATTAATGAAAATAGAATTAGCCGTGATGATGTATTTTTTTTTACCGCTGGAGTGTTGGTGGCATACATTTGATCCTTTACTTTAGTTTTATTGCATGTGCTTGTTGATATAATTTTTATGTTATAAACGGTGTTCGTCTTATTTTAGCTTCTTTTTGTCCATATTAGTTAGGCGTGTTTATAGCGATATACTTTCCGTGGAATCTCGCAAATTTTCTTATTTGTGTAACCGATAACCAAATCGATAAGCCCCAAAAATGAATAAATTTGAAACCTTGTTGAAATGATAACGATAAGCATATGTACAAATCGATAATCGATAAGTAATTATCGATAAGGGTCAAAATCGAATCGATAAATCGAATGCACACCCCTAGGCCCAGGGCAGGCTAGGCCAGGAACCACAAAAGCGGCTCCCAAGCCGCAGAAGCGGCCATTGGATCGCAAAAGCGGCCCCAGCCATTTTAGCCCATTTCGCAGATGTGGTCCCCTGACCGCAGATGCGAAAATCGTTGAGGTAGTGAGGTTCATTTAATACTGGTTCAAAGTCATTTTTATCACTTTTTCACTCTTTCATTGGCGATTTTGGGAGCTTTGGAGAGACGATTTCCACTTAGCATCGGGAGGTAAGTTTATTCCATCCATCCTTAGTTTAATACTTGTACATTAGGTAGATTAAACACTAGAATTTAGACAAAATCAAGGGGTTAGAGCAAGACCTAGAGTTTTAATAAAAGTTAGTTTTAACTACGAAATTGGCTATGGAATTGATTAGGAATCACATATTATTGATCCTTAGGTTGTAAAGAACAACTTTCTTTAAAAAAATTCGAAATCCGGGCATGTGGGCCCGGGGTTGAATTTTAGGAAACTTGTGTTAAAGGTTGGGGAATTTCTTAAATAGCTTGAATTCGATCTTGTGAGTTTATATTGACTAGTTCCTACCTCATTTAACTAGTTTGGGACCGTTCGACTCTAAATTGAGGGCTTGGACTCGTTCTTGGTATTGGAAGTGCACTTTGGAGCGAGGTGAGTCTCTTTTCTAACCTTGTAAGAGAAAATTGTCCACATAGGTATAATAATTGAGTAATTTGCTATTAAATGCAGGGGCTACGTACGCACTAGGTGACGAGAGTCTGTGCGTAGCTACTATTATGTTAATTGTCCGGGTATTCTAAGGCCCGTATCATGCTATATTTGTAATTGTCTCCATATTTTCTTGATAATGTGATCACTTAGGATATGCTAGAGACTTGAAAAAGAAATAAGCAAACGTATACACTTGTTGGACACTTGTATGAATTTACTTGGAAATAAATGCGCACTCATGTGTTTTCTTGAAATAAATTGATATTTGTGGATCAGGCCGATCGCCTCGATAGAAATAGATGCATCTATGGTTAGTGCCATTCGACTCTCTAGCAGTGCACAGTTATTTTTCTGTTGGATCGGGCCGTCGACCTCGGCATAATGTGCGCATGACATATATATATATATATATATATATATATATATATATATATATATATATATATGTTAAATCTTATTCATGACTTGTTCTGATAAATACTTGAAATGTATGCGATTAACTGTAAAATTATTAGGGACGTGACTTATCACCTCTTGATGCATGATGTTGNTATATATATATATATATATATATATATATATATATATATATATATATATATATATATATATATATATATATATATATATATATTTGTAGGTGTGTGTTAAATCTGATCCATGACTTGTTCTGCTGAATACTTGAAATGTATACAGTTAACTGTAAATTGTTAAGAACATGACTTATTACCTTTTGCTACCCACAGTTGATTATTTGTAACCATCATGCCTAGCATAACACTTTATTATATTATTTGACCCTAGTAAGTGTCAAGTCGACTTCTCGTCTCTACTTCTTCGAGATTAGACAGAATACTTACTGGGTACATATTGTTTATGTACTCATACTACACTTCTGTACTTAATTGTACAGGATCTGAGACAGGTGTATCTGGCTACCGGTCTGGTGCGCCCCCCTGATTCGTAGGCTAAGACTTCCACGGTGAGATGCTCCTTTCCTGTACCGTTCAGCAGCTTGATGGGGTCTTTTTTTACTTTTGCTGTCTATTCTATCCCGGACAGTAGGATAGGTCTATTCTTTTGTACATTCTACTAGATGACCGATACTTTTAACACCAGGTCTTGCCACACACATTAGTAGACAGTTCTTTTGGATTGTATAATTATTGTTATCAAACATTGCTTATTATCACCTGTTTTACTTGTTAAATCAAGAAAAGTGTTATAACTGCTTTCGGTAAGTAAAATAAGAATTTATTAATATTTCTGCGTTGGCTGGCCTGACAACGTGTTAGGCGCCATCACGATCTATTTTGAAAATGGGTCGTGACAACTCGAACTGAGATGATATGTGATTTCTTCGGCGATGGTTAAAGATGGCTTGGAGATCAAAGTTGCTGATGTGTTTTTCAGGAAAAAATGATCTTTAAAAAATTTAAAAATAAGGAATTTTTTTGTGTTTGGATCAACTCACGCGCTCAGGTGATGTGAAAAACACTTTTCTTACCATATCATCCTATTGTGTTTAATTGGCACACTTTTGTTGGGGTTAGAGTGTTCAATAGATACATACCTCAGTTAAAGTGCCTAGATAAAAAATAATGACAAAATTAAGGGTCTGCCTATGTATTTGGGGTAGAACCAACTTCTTCATTATAGTTTTTTCTAGAGAAATTTCCATCTATCCCCGTGTGCCTGGAACAAAAAAGGAGAGGGAAGAGAAGAGAAGCGAAACTGATCTGAAAGACATTATAATTTTTCTAGTTTTGTCAAATTGCTAATGCAGATTCCTGTACGTCTTTCCTTTAAATTTATCACGATTGTTCATGTCTAGAGGGAAATGAAGGAGTAAGTAGCATGAAAATGATAAGAAACTTAGCTTCAAATTAGTTTAATTAAGCCTATATATGAAGACAAATCATGATTAAGCTACTCTTCCAGATAAGATTGAAAAATTAGATATATACATGAATTCTATTGGTATATACTTGAGTTGCTGTGGAAAACCAAACCGCTTAAGAAGTTAATTACCAAGCCCTTTCTTATTTGAAATATATATGTATGAACACCTAATATTTAACACTTTAGATCAAGTAAGATTTTAGCTTATATAAACTATTTCTTTATTTTAACTATGTAATTACAATAAGCACCTTCTTACCAAAAAATTATTTGAAATTTATGGATGAAGGGAATAAAATTCTTCTAATTGCCTTCACACAAATCACAATTGAAGCATACAATTTTCTATAGCAGTTAAGCAACAAAGAGAACCAGTAAATATGAATTTTAAATTTCATGACAAAGCAAGCAATTGTACTAGAGAGGCGCACGAGATTGCTAACCATTTAACTAAATTATGTCAACATCATTATTTTTAAAATTCTTTACTTTTTTATTTAATTTTTAATTTATATCTCGACCATATTTCAATATAATATTTGTATAATTTTGTTAAGTTATTAGTCATTAATATGGGAAACACGCACAACACACATACTCTATAACTAGTCCATATATATAATATATATAAAATTGTATATAATTAGTATATACTCTATGCATACCGGCTAAAAAAGTAAACACCAATACCATTTGGCTATTTGTGAGGAAAAAACCCCGACAAGTGGCCATTGGACATTTTCTGGGGCAAGTACATAGATAGTCATTCTCAGGTATGTTGTTTAGAGATGAGCATGTATTTATTTTATCCTAAAATTTTAAATTAAAAATATTAACTTCAAAAAAATATTATTGTCCTGCAAATTTGAACTGAAAAACTGAAATTGAGGATGCATTGACTAATCTCTAAATAGCAGCTCCTTAGAGTGGCTACCTAGTGTCATTTCTACACTCTTTAGAGCTTTTTCCTTCTAATGAAAGGAGTAGGCCCAATGGATTTCACACAGAGGCCAAAATACTATTAGCTCATGAATGCGAATTCCGATTGATTTCTGCCCCGACGTTTGAAATTAGGGCAGTCTCTCCTCTTCTAGGATTTTCCATCTCTCTCCGGCGAATTTCACGGCGATCTCTCTCCAGCGAAGTCGAGTTGTAAGTTCCCCTGTTTCTTTTCTTTCTCGATTGAATAAAACTAGATCCCTAATTCTCTTCATGTTGAAGCGCTTATACTTTAATTTGATGCTTTGCTTTGTGTCCACTCCGATTCGTATAGTATGATAAGGTAATTTTAAAGGAAAATGCCCCAAAAATTGGATTTTTACGGCCGTGATTTTGCGATTGACGATAGTCTCGAATTCCAAATATTTAATGAATTATGAACCTTATCTGATTATTTATTATGGGTCGTCTTTGCTGTAATCTTGGTAAATTTTCTGCATCCATTGCGTAACGATGCCCTTTTTTCTGTATTACTGAATCATGTGGTTGGTTTTGTATAGCTCGTTAATAGCCATATTGAAATCCGTTGCAGTTATGGTATCCACTAATTTTACACATCACCTATAGATGCAAGATACTTCTAGTTTTAAAGAATCCCAGTTTATCTTAAAAGGTAAATTATCGAGTATTGGGATGAAATCTGCATGAATTGAGTGGAGTGGATTTAAGGGTTCATATAGCAGATCCCAACTAGTATGGGACTGGGGCGTTCTTGATTTATTTATTGTTACATACCAAGATGCGAGATTTTTTATTGGGCCATTTACGGTTTTGCATAGTAAAGCATTTATGTTGTATTTTAGACTACTTACTTTGTTAGCAGAAACCATTGCCTAGCCAATACAGTATGGGATCCGTTAATTTTATATGTCACCTATAGATAGAGTAAAATCTAGGATTTAAAAGCAGTGACTCCATCACTTCGGGGTAGGGGTAGGGGTAAGGTCTGCGTACATTCTACCCTCCCCAGACCCCACTGGCTGGTTGTTGTTGTTGTTGATTGCATCACTTGGCATATATACATACTTATAGAATTCTTCTTGTATTTGGTATATGTATATATGTACAAGGAGCTGCTTATATGTTGGTTTTGCCTCTGCCTAAAAGATATCTTTATTTGATCATTTGCAGTTTTGAGTGTTATAGGGGGTGGATATGGATTTGGAGACAGAGAACAGAATTGCAGCAATTCTGTTGAAAGAGGCTGCAGAATTGCGGCGGCAAGCAGAGTCAGATGGTGCACTTTCTTATCTTCATCGGCCTAATGTCAGGGGGAGACCAAATTCACGGTTTTTAACAGCAACTGTTCTTGGAGTACAACAAGGTATGCATCGCTTTTATTTCCCACTGCGAGTTCTAGCTTTTTGTTCTGGTTTGATCCATTATTTCTCATTTCCCATCTTTGAGAACTCTTTCATCTAAAGTAACTCAATATTTACTGCACTTAATTGGAGTTAGTGTCAGTAGTTATACTTTATTCAGCTAAGATCACTTTCTCTAGGCCGAAATCTGGTGTTATGCTCTGCCAGCATCTAGCTGAGCAAATTTATAGTGGCAATAGATATACAAGCTTAGAGCAGCGGACTGGTGCACACAATTTATAATTCAAACAAAGTAAGAAAGCTTGGAGTATGATCGATTTTAGCCTTGCATTTCTATTCTTTAAGGGTTGGGAGCGCTACAACAATTTACTTCTGTACGAGAAGAGTTGATGAAAAGACCACAAAATCATAAGAGTATTTACAAAAGAATCAGTGACTGAAAGAAGTAGAAGCAATAGGACACAGAAGCCTCTTATTAATTAGAGAAAAAGAATTAACCAAGTCAAAGACCATGTAGAGGAAAGGACATTCTGTTGAAGAACTGTTTTTTCCACTTTGTGCATGCGGGCATTGCTCTGTTATTAGTATCTCTTGCAGGAGCATTAGGAACTCACGAGATTACACAAGCACTTAGCACCTACAATCAAATTGTTTACAAGATAATATACGAACTACTTCGTGCATATTCGGTACTGCTTTAAAAGGAGAAAAAACCAACTACTTCATGCACATCCTTATGTTTTTTCCCCGATTTTGTTGTATGAATGTTGTGCGGCCTTAGTAGGTTCTACACAACTCGACTTTTGAAAAATCTACATGAACTAGGGGTTAGACCGGAAAATGTGAAAGTATAGTTTATCTGAAGGGTAAAATTATTCGTCACATACACAAAACACTATTCTTTCTCGGACAGGTTTCTTATATTAGTTCTCATAGTCGCATCTTTTGTGGCTCTGAAATTTACTAATTGCAGCCAACCGAGCTGTTGAAGTAAATGAAATGTGGAAGTTAAGGCAGAAAGAGGTGGAGCTTGAGAACAGGCTTAAAGGGAGGTTGGCAGATAAGAACAGAGATACAAAGTGTCATAGCTCTAGTGTCTCGGAAAGGAGGTCACGTGAGAGATGTGACACTGATTCAGGCACGAGTGGATCAAAGAAAAGAGAGATACAGGATTCTCATTCTAGTGAGGATGATGGCTTGAGAGATGCTGAAATTGAGGAATTTTTACAGTCAAGGTCAGTCTTTCTCTCGGAACATCTATTTGCGCATCTCTGTGGCTGCATGCATTGAGTCTTAAACTTCTCACTTCCTTGTCCTTTTGTGGTGTCACAACTTCGATGTGCCTCACATTGCTAAATGAACATCTTGTTATTGGCAGGGTCAAGCGTGGCAGGGGAACTGTTGGGTCACGGATGGATGAAGCTGGCCCTTACCTTCCTTCTGGTCCGGATCCTAGAGAAAGAGAGTCAGCAAGTCCTGATATGAAGCTAAGCAAAGGACGTGCATATCATGTTGTCATTGGTCCAGAGAAGCCCGTCTGGCTGAATTCCCCTGGTTCTTCAGAAAATGAATCTCTGTCAGAAGATACGACAAAGGCCCGGAAGAAGGCTAAATCCAGTAAACACCACCACCATTGTAGGAAACATAGATCAAAAAAGAAGTCCAAGGATAAGGAGGATAAAAGGAGGAGAGAGGAGAAAAGGGTCAAACGTCACAGATAGATATTATCACCTAATTAGTGTATATTAACTTTTTCTCTTCCTTGTTGATTTAGAGGTTCGTTCAGATGTTAAACGTCAGAACTTTATTCCTGCTTCGTGGAAGTTTCATTGTTGTGTAATTTTGTATATTTTGCTCATTTCTCCTGTAAAGATGACCTTTTGAACAAGTTTTACTCCATTTTCATTGCACTCCAGCAACTTCTCACCTCCTCTTTAACGAAATTTTATCTAAGCTTCTTCAAGAAACAGTTGTCAGTGTAATTCGTGTATTACATCTTGTAACAACTAATTGATTTGACCTCGACAGGACTCCCAAAATCAGGGGGCCACCAATGAGTGAAGATATTTAAAGGTATTGAAAATTACGTGTCACTGCTTCAGAAGAATGAAGGAGCCAATATGAGACCAAAAGCTCGACCATTCAGAAGTAACCCAAAAACTGTAAACATCATCTTAAGAAGTTAACTATTCACTATCGACAGCAAATCATACTATCCCTTGAAACTGAGCAGTTGGCTAATATTACCAGCTCCAGTTTCACTCTGAGAGCTCATATTCCCATCCGCCATATCTTTAGGTAATTTACTAGGGTACAAGCTATTTGATGACACTCATATCTGCCATCTTAAAAAAAGGTTTACTCTTGAAAACAGCCGATAGCCAGCCACAAAAATATACGCAAAACTCAGCACTGTATCATAAATTGCTCCAACACTGACATGAAAACGTCTTTATATCAGAAAGAACCTTTTTGTAACTTTTTGAGGCTACATTTTCTTCAGTAGACAAGAGTCTTGCACAAAGCGTCTCAAATGTTCTATAGTTGTTTGGAAGTACAGTAAAACACATCCCTTGAGACATCAAAATTTTCTAATTATACTTTGTCTACAACAACATAATTAACAACATATATATGATTATGAATCCTCCACGTGGTGATCCGTCTCATCAAAGATCTCCTCCTACAAAAAAAACACAGAATCGACATTTAGATACCTCGGAGCTGCAATAAGTCATGGAAAGTATTGAAATCTAAAAGCAAAAAAAACACAGAATCGACATTTAGATACCTCGGAGCTGCAAAAGTCATGGAAAGTATTGAAATCTAAAAGCTCTACATATAGCAAAATTTATTCAGTTCACCTGTAAAAGCTCTTCAATAACATCTTCCATAGTTATTATACCAACAACCTCTTCCTCTTCTGGGAGTTTTGGCAGGGGATTTCCATCAATTCGCAGAATGTCCGAGTACATATCTCTAGTCCACTTTTTGCTCCTAGAACTTTTGAATGAAGCATTTCCACCATTAGGGAAACTCTTCCACTTCTGCAATGATCGCTTTGTCTTCAGACTCTTCTCCAGGGGAGGCTTTTCACCATCAATGTCTACCCTGACATCCTTCACGGGATCTAGAGAGCAAAGAGAAGGTGGGAGATGTCAAGATTAGAGAAGGTTTACATGCGAGAAAAGCAAAATAATCCAGCAAGCAATACGTACTCTCTGCAGGGGATTTGCTACCAGGATGATCCATATCCTTGTTGCACTGTCTTACAACCACAGCCATGTGGCTATGACCTTTCTGAAACTCATTCAGGATGTCATCCAAATGCATAGTATCTGGAACCCTGCACCATAAGAACGGGAAACCGTGAAGGTGTTTATGAGGAATATGGGAAGCATAAAACAATCATTCACACACAGTAATTTCAACCTAAAACGAATGCAAGCATCGACACAACCCAGATGGCATTCCATTCTTGGGAAATGTTAGATGACAAAAAACACAGGACTAAAATTATCTAAGCTTGAACACACAAGATACTACCATTGACAGCATTTAAGTTGCCCTCTGTCTACATTCAAGTTAAATGTCATTTTCACTTTCATGAGCCGAACTTCATCATTTTTTTATCAATGCGTTTTAAATATTTTTAAAATGAAATAACCTATTTTTCTGTATTTTCATGTAATTTATGAATAAATGAAAATTTTCAAATAAAGTAAAATCATTTTTTGATTTCAAATAGAATATCGATTGAAGCAACTCTCACTGAATGCAGTAACATTCAATATGAAACCATGGAAGTAAGAGATGTGGTGAAATCTATCACGGAAAAGAATTTTCAATATCCTATACTACAATAGTGAATAGACACATACAAGAGATCTGGAAAAATCTTATCTTTACCCCTTAGTTTTTGAATTCATTCATCCTTCCACTCAAACTTAGTTTTTAAATTAATTGAACATACATCTTTTTCCGAGAATGTTACACCTCAAAATCTTTTAGAGAAATTCCTTCAGGAAACCAGTTCTTTCCTATTTCTGACTATTTAAAGACCCATGCATCAGCAATGAAAGCCTAAACTCCTTGTAAAATATATAAACCAGTTAAAACACACCATAAATTTAATTTATGACTTTAGTTTCTGATATGCTGTTATAAATCACTTAACATCAATTAGAAATCAAGCATGCAGCATAAGTTGTTCCAACACATAGACACACACCGACTACCTCCCTCCCTCTGTTGTAATGCACACGAGGAAACATGTAAATCATCAGACCAAATAGCAGTCCCTAGAGGAAGTTAGGGCTAACTGATGGTTGTCAGATGGATGTCTAAGCAAGTTACCTAGCTTGAGTTGGGAGGAAAACTTGGATAAGCCACATCACTACCTAGGAGGATTTCTTTCATCTGCAGACTGCAGCTATATTGAAAGTATCAGATAATGTACTAGTTCACTCTTTACAGCAACTTAGAAAAACTTGATCAAGTCATCTAACTCATCAGGACTTGTCCATTCATTACCGATTCAAGGTTTAAGTATTTTTTTGGGGGGTGATGTCTAACTTGTATGCACAACCTACAGATTTCTATTATGCATACAGACTCGGACCAGTAAACCTCTAAAAGGGAGGAAGCATGTGAAGCGGGAAAAATGTACCTTCTTTTTGATGATTTTAAAGTGGGAAAATTGTACCTTAGAACAACATGACAAGAGTTTAAGCATAGTTTAAACCTAAAAAGTACTAGAGACTACCAATTCGCAGCATGCAGCACAGGCACAGAACAACAGCCTGCCTCATCTTACATACGAACCAACTGAACAGACAGGAAATGCAGCTAAAACTACAAAAGTTCTTTTCCACTTCTTAGTTTCTGGAGATTTTCAGAATGACCAACTCTAGGCTGGACAGATTAAGAAAAGGTGTACGTGCCAAAAGATTCCGAGTTACTGAAGAGAAAGACGGCAAAAAGAACTTGAATGTAAGTTAACTATATGCTAGCAACTGATAAAGAAAAGTTAAATATATGCTAGCAGCAATCACAAACCAAAGAAACCATGAGAGTAAATTAATTTTTGCATCCATGTAAGGACTTAATAGTTTGCCCACACATAAGATATAAAACATACCTCGGGATTCTTCGGATGGTAACGCTTTTCACTGGAGTTTCATCTTCTGGATGGACAGTCAACAAGTTCTTGACCTATAATTTTATAAAACAAGTAGGCAATTAAGGTATTAATGACGAAAATGGAACAAAGGAACAGAGTCACTACATAGTTGGCAACATAGGGGGGAAGCAAAATCGAAGTTTGTGGAGAAGAATTGTTTTATTGTGTTGAAATTAGGTGAAGAGATGCTTCCAACTACGTCTAGGGGAACTGCACAAATAAATCAACAAGTACCAGAATTAGCCCTATTATGTTTGTAGATTGGTCATAGTAGACTGGTATCCTGCTATGCCCTTTCTCCAAAATCAAGTTCATCAAATTCCTGCACATAAATAGGAGAATGTAGAGTATCAAGCAGCTGAAGAGGATACAAAAATCTATAATTTATACTGACATCTAACAAATATATAAAAGACAAGAGGGGTTGCTCTGATGGTAAGCAACCTCCACTTCCAACCAAGAGGTTGTGAGTTCAAGTCTCCCCAAGAGCACGGTGGGAAGTTCTTGGAGGGAAGGATGCCGAGGGTCTGTTTGGAAACAGCCTCTCTACCCCAGGTAGCCTCTCTACCCCAGGGTAGGGGTAAGGTATGCGTACACACTACCCTCCCCAGACCCCACTAAGTGGGATTATACTGGGTTGTTGTTGTTGAATCTAACAAATATATAAACCTGTCCAGCTTCGCATTAATGTCAATGGCAAAGATTTCAGATATCGGGGTCATCGCATCACTAGCTGTTTTGTCATGAAGCTCAAGAGCACCAGCAATTATCGTTGTCTCATCGTGTGTTAGTTCTCCGCCTTTACCAGCCTGTATACAAGCAAGTCACAGTATTAGAAATACAAAATAACAACAGATGGAAGTAGGAATTCTAATTCAAGCGGTTCAGAGGTAGAGATTCTCTACATCATTAAGAAAAAAGTAAGAATCCTAATTCAAGTCGTTTCAAGGTAGCAATAAGTCAATCAGAAGATATAGGAAATAAAAACAGCTATATCTATGTCGCAATACAAGCACATAACTGTATCAACAATAAAGCATCAATTAATTACCTCATTCCCATGCAAATTTACTAGAGTTTTTAACTCAGCTCGCCGGAAAAGAGCTCTATTTCCATGTCCCAGCAGAAAGTCCAAAAGCTGGAAATCACAGCAACTAGGTGAGCTATTAACTAAAACAAACAACTATCATCCCAAAGCCAACATTTGATGAACTAACTAGTACAGTGTGACTCAATTCACAAAGACATTGGGAAGTTAACATAACCATTGCAAAAAAGAGTGTACCTTGCTTATTGGATATGCAATAGGAAAACAGATCCAAACAAGAACGCGAACAACTGGGGCTGTAGCTGCACCAATAGCCAGTCCATATCTTGAGCAAACAGATTGTGGTATGATCTGCCCAACCACACAAAGGAAAGCAGCACATGTAAATTCACCAAACAGCTTAATTTCTTCATTAAATAAGCAGCACAAAAAGAGGAATAAGAAGCATTTTTCAGTATGGAATCCGTTTACATTCCATCCAGACTGTACAGTAAGCTAAATGGTATCTTAAGGCAACAATCCATGGATGGAAATGGAGTAAGGCAGGTAACTCCCAACCCAAAAGCTCATTTGCCCGTTTCACCAATGTTGCAGGAGTTTCCTACAGTATATTTCATCCAAAATTTTAAAGAGAAATAATTGCACTTATTTGAGTGGGAGGGAGTGACAACAATTTCAACCAGAATTATCAAAATAATCATCAAACAACTGAGGGAAAAAAAACTAATGATCCCTAATAAAAAACGGCATCGACTCTACTAAGAATCATGTCATGTAATTAACGCGAGTTGGCAATCTGTATAAATTCAGGGTAGATAAAGAGCAGGAGGTACACACACCAGATGGGACCCTATTACCCGTCCCATACGGGTGGATGAAGGGGAATGCCCCAATTCACCCTTCCCACCCAACTGCCATCCCTGAATCTATATGTCCTGATTTAGTAAGTTTTAGTCAGTTTTGAAGCTTAAACTCAACAAAAATAAAAACCATACCTCACCAAACAGAAGAATCAACGTGACAGAAATCAGTATAGCACCCCAAGCCGTCACTAGGCTGTCAAGAAAGATGGGTAGTGCCTGAAAAGATATCACACAATTTTTAAAAGCTAAGAAGTACCCAAGTAAAAAAAGAATTGCTTGTTAAAATATACAATGATAATCTTGCATACCTCCATTGCAGCAGCATTGCAAATAAGCAGAGTGACAAGCAATAAATGCTGATTTTTGACAACAGGCAAGATCTTCTCTGTTAATACAAAAGCAAAAAGTTATGAATTTTGTCAAAACATGATTCCCAAATAAACAGCTTGATGTAATGCCACCATATCATTTCACAAAATTTAAAATAAAATATTGCATCCTCTACTTCTACAACCTATTGACCGCAGATAAAACCAATTATTAGTTTATTACATGCCTAGCTCTTTCGCTTTCTTTTCATCATTCTCAAAATCCCTCTTTTCCAAATCAACTGACTGAAAGCAACCACAAATTGAGAGGCGGTATCATGACAAATTTAAGTTTGGTATTCAAGGTTGCTCAACTAGTACTAAGAATTATTAAGAGAACTCCAAATTCGCAGATAAAGGCAAATTATCTAGAACTGGAATGAGATAACCCAAAATTGAGCAGAATTAATATAGAGGATTCATATAGCAACCCCAAATGACTAGAGGGGTTGCTCTAATGGTAAGCAACCTCCACTTCGAACCAAGAGGTTGCGAGTTCGAGTCAGAGGGCATGGGAAGTTCTCGGAAGGAAAGATGCCGAGGGTCTATTTGGAAATAGCCTCTCTAACCCTGGGTAAGTTCTGCGTACACACTACCCTCTCCAGACCCCCACTAAGTGGGATTATACCGGGTTGTTGTTGTTGTATATATCAACCCCAACGAGTTTTGAATTGCAGCACAGAATATTGATCGATTGATCCAAAGGTTACCCAAGAAAAAAAAATTCATTCCTTTGCATAATGGATCCCTAGTCCATACAAAGTCTAAGCATATTGACTGCTACTCTCACCGAGCGAATAACAAAAACGATATAAGCCAAAGATAACTAATTTTTTTCCTTTTTGAGAAAGACCAAAGATAATAAATTTATTGCTCAAAAATTTAGCATTTATCATCTATAAACATCCAAGAACATTCATTAAAATAGACAGTATTTGCTAATACATAAAGGCAGGATTACCAGCATTTTTACGATCACATGGAGTTCCAGACTTAGCGAGGACTTCGAGATCAACTAAGCTGAGGGACATGAGTCCTAGCGTAAGGCCAGACATTAAACCAGCGAAACATACCAGAAAAATAATTATCAAAATATGTATGAAGAACCCTGTCTCGCAACATCTATACTCCACCGCCATTCACCGTACGTCTTCTCCCAAAAAGAAACCTAAAACCTAACTCTTCCAAATATGTAACCCTAGAAACCCTCAAAAAAACCTAAAAAATTTAGTGTTAGAGAAACACAAGCCAGTACTGTAGCACCTCCATTCTCGAATTTTTAAAGCTTTTCCAAAATAACTTCACACAAAAAATGCGTTCCCACAAAAGGAGCAGAAGAAAACAGAGCAAGTGCTTAGGTCACAATTTCCTCGTTTTATAGATAGAGAGAAGAATTGAAACCGTAGTTTGCAGATGCTGAGGGTATATAGTATATAATCTTAACTTTTTTAAAAATATAATGCTTTTGGTATATAGATTTGTGTATTATAGAAACAAGCAGGATTCGCCGGCGGCGGAAAATTGCGGTAACTACGGTGGAGATTATGGATAGGTGTTTGCCGGAGGTGAAGTAATATGAAGGTGACGTGTGAGCTTGTGAAGAGATGGTGATGGTGATACAGCTGATCTGTTACTATAGTTGTGTCCTTGTCATTATATTATGATGGAAATAAAAGGCTTTTACTCTGATTTTGCTCTTTTTCTTTCTTTATTGGTTTATGACTTCTCCTTGACAATTTTCTATCTTTACACCTATATTTTCCTTTTTCTTCAAAATCTCCAAAAGTTATTCCTAGAATATATTCATTCGCACATTCAAGAAATTAGACTACAAACAATTGGGAAAATATCTACTTTTCCTACCTGTCTTATTTTTTTAAAAAGAACTTCTATTGAAGTACGAATTACACAGTGGCCAACTTTCCTTTTTTTGCTTAAAAGGATATGTTTTATATATTTGGATTGAAACTTAGCGATAATTGTAGTTGAATTTTTCTCTTGCTCACTTTATAGTTCTTTTAGACACGGTTTATTTACTTAATTATCTATTCGTATTTTCATTCTTGCTTGAACAAAACTTGTTTTGATTTGGTAAAGCAAAAGAGAACACGTATCTTACGTAAAGATAAGGCAAAATACCTTAAACCACCTCTAAACTTGGCTCAGATTATTAGTATCTTTCTCGAATTATGCCCGGTCTTAATTACCCTCCTCAACCTGATCTTTTGAGAGTCATTACCCCCTAGACGCTGATGTGACAAAAAGTGTAGGTGCACTCGCCTGCCACATGGATTTTTCTATCTATGTGGTATTTTTTTTAAAATAAATATTTTTATTGGCCAAAACTAATAAAGTTTTAGTTAAACTTTTCTTGAATTTGACCTGACAATAAACATTTATACAATTTAAATAAATATTCAAAGCATCTAAAAAGTTATAAAAATGCATAGTTGAAATAAATAGTCATTGCATCAAAAGAAGAAATAAAAGAATGTACAATTGCACTTGTAATTTCTTGCAATTGTACACTCTTTTTATTTCTTCTTTTGATGCAATGGCTATTTATTTCAACTATATTTTTTTACTTTTTTAGATAAAATCTATAATTATATATATATATATATATATATATATATATTAGAGCACCGTAATTTAGAACTATATAAAAAATTATAGCCAAAATAGTTAATTTCAAACTATATATTTTTTATAACTTTTTAGATGCCTTGAATATTTATTTCAATTGTATAAATCATTATTTTTAGCTTACCTTCAATAAAAGATTAACTAAAACTTTATTAATTTTGGCCAAATAAAAATATTTTGCCTAAATAATGTAGTTCTATCCAAGTTTTATTATAAATTGTATTCTAAAATTTTTATCTAAAAAGTAATATTCTTAAAAAGGTAAAAAAAATATTTTATTTTTCAAACAAAATGCCACATAAACAGAAAAATCCACGTGACAGGTGAGTGTACCCATATTTTTTGCCACATCAGCATCTAGGGGGTAATGATTCTCAAAAGATCAAGTTGAGGGGGGTAATTAAGACCAGACATAGTTCGAGAAGGATATTTATAATCTGAATCAAGTTTAGGGGTGATTTAAGGTATTATGCTTAAAGATAACGAAAGAATTGGCTTGTGTAATATAGTCATTGTATCCTAGAGAAATATGTGCCCACTTGGAGATTGTTAAGTTGGAAATTTATATTCCAAAGAATCGTGATCATACGTTGATTTTTTGTCTCGAGTAGAGACGAACTAATTATTTTGTTCTCCACGTAACCAAGCATAAATTATTACAGTAAATAAACCACATTTTCCCCTAATTTTGCTACTTTTTTTATAAAGAAATTAGTAGTATATGAGATTAGAAAGAGGACTCTCACCGACAAGATGAAAGTTCAAGTAACCAATCAATTGCATTATTAGAAAACTTGTTCAAAAACAAAAATATTACTATTATATATAGACGAGAAAAAAAAAATCAAGAACATGACTGTTGACAGGAAGGTGTGGAGTTGAGAATTACGGTAGAAGACTATTAGGAAGGCGATATTATTTCTTTACTATACCAATAGTATTAATGCTAGTCTTGTATTCTATTATTGTTAAATTTTACTACTACATGTTGTTCTTTTCACCTTGTTTTCTTATTATCTTGTTGTTGTTACAGCTTGTTACCAATGTTTTCTTTTCATTTTTCCTTGAGCCGAGGTTCTATTGAAAACAGCCTCTGTACTTTCTAAATAAGGGTAAGATCGACGTACATATTATCCTCTCCAAATTCCACTTGTGAAATTATACTAAAATTATTGTTGGTGTTATTGACGAGAAAAATAAAATAAAAGAAACAAAAACATATATACTCAAATATTTATCAAGACTTTTGTATGTCCCAATATTATTAAAGTTTTCATGCTCGCTATTCCTAGATTTATAGCCTATTGGCCAAGCTTCTTTTTGGCCAAAAGTATTATTTTTTTTTGCCAAAAGCATTTTTGGCCAAAAAAATGGGGTGTTTGGCCAAGCTTCTGGAAGGAAAAAAAATGCTTTTGAGGAGAAGCAGAAGCAATTTCGGAGAAGCAGAAAAAAGTAGCTTCTCTCCAAAAGCACTGTTTTGAGAAGCACTTTTGAGAAAAATACACTTAGAAGCAGTTTTTTAAAGTTTGGTCAAACACCAATTGCTGTTCGGAAGTTATTTTCAAACTAATTAGCCAAACACAAACTGCTTCTCACCAAAAGTACTTTTGACAAAAACACTTCTCAAAATAAGCTGATTTTTGCAGCTTGGCCAAATGGGCTATTAGATTCACCCTAAAGGGAGAAAAAACAAAATGTTATGGTGGAGTATGATATACTCTCTCCGGTTTACAATAAGTGTCCAATTTGATTTTTTTATTTTGGTTCAAAATAAATGTCCAGTTATGTAATCAAGAAAGAATTCAATTTATTTTTACAAAATAACCCTTATGTGCATATCTCTACAAAATTTTCTTATTCCTCATATTAAATATTTAATTAGGGATAATTTAATCATAATAGATATTTTTGTATAAAATTTTATATTTTATTAATTGACATGCTAAAAGCAAATTCAACGCTTGGGAACCGGTGGGAGTAAATAATATTATCCCTGCTGCTGTCCCATTCCACACGAGTTTCGATTAATAAACTGTTTTTCCTTTAGCCAAATCCTTAACTTCGACTTTCGTAATGGGCTCCTGGTCATGATCTCCGGCATGTATGACAGCTGCGACCCAACTAGGTGAAGTACATAATATTGTATTATTGAACTGTATTAAAAAAAAATTGCATAATAAAATAATAATACAGATTTTAAGTTAAGTATGTTTAAGAATGTAGTGCAGGCAAGTAATGGTTATTGTCATTTGTCACTAATAATAATAATAAAAAGCTGGACCCTCCATGGTGGGGATTACAGAAAATGTGGGTCCACGTAATGCCTGTTACGATTTGGTTCATACTAGTCAAATTATAGTTCTGAACATGGAACATGGTCCATTTAATAATTCTAAACAGAGAACAAATGCTGGCCTGAAACTCACTTCCTCGTTTGGCAATTTGCCAAAAATTGAATTTAATGGGAGTAAATTTTACCTAATTTTATAATTCTAGTTTGGTAAGTTTTGATCTCAAGATCAACCTTGATAAAAGAAAGAGTAATCTATCTGTTCTTTTCTACTTGCCAGGTATGGATTTTATAATCTCTTATGAAAGCATTAATTAAAGGTATTTATTTTACTAAATTAGTAATAAATCTCAAGAACAACATAGATGATAGTTAATTTAACTACTGCTACTCCAATAAGTTTCTGAAGTGATTACTTAATGATAATGGTAAAATAAATTATCTCTGGCATTACTAGAATGAACAAGTTAAAGAAAAAAAATATTTAATACTCTAAACAAGTAAAAAAGAACTGATTGGGCACTAAAGTATTTTAATCGTGTTCTCAAAAAGATGTTTTCCTTAATACATAGTACTACTTGGTATTTATTATTTTTATATAAACTTGCATCTACTATCATAAAAAAATTATTTGATTTAATGAGATCCTGATTGATACCCAAAACATATAGTACATACATTATTAAAATCAGTTTCAACTAAATCTGCATCAGTTTACAAATAAAATTGTAGAATATTATTGATTTAAATCTGAGTTTCAGTTCGAAACAACTTAATTCTTCTTTTTGTGTGTTTTTTCCCAAAGGGAGACAAATAACAAGACCACTATTTAATTAAGAGAGCTAAAGGGACTAGTTGCAATAAGTAAGTATAATATTTATGCGCATAGGTGTTTATAGGGGTGTAAATTCGAATCGATTTATCGATAAATCGAATCGATTATTTGTTATCGGTTTATCGATAAACCGATAAGCTACAGTAATTTTTTTATTTTTTATTTTTTATTTTTTTATTTTTTTAAAAAAAATTAATTTTTTTTTACCCTTATTCTATAATACTCTTTCCTTTACCCTAAGTCCCTAACCCTATTATTTCCTCTATCACATTTAAGGAATTGTCATATTTAAAGTTCTAAGGGAATGAAGTTCAAATTAATGGAAAACTGAATTAGTCGTGATGATGTATTTTGGTTTTTTATTTTTTTATACCGTTAGAGTGTTGATGACATACATTTGATCCCTTACTTTAGTTTCGTTGCATGTGTTTGTTGACATAATTTTTATGTTATAAACGGTGCTCTTCTTATTTTAGTTTTTTTTGTCCATATTAGTTAGGTGTGTTTGTAGCGATATACTTTCCGTGGAATCCCGCAAATTTTCTTATTGGTGTAATCGATAATCGAATCGATAAGCCCCAAAAATCGATAAATCGAAGTCGAAAAAATCGAAACCTTATTGAAACGATAACGGTAAGCATATGTACAAATCGATAATCGATAAGTAATTATCGATAAGGGTCAAAATCGAATCGATAAATCGAATGCACATCCCTAGGTGTTTATATCAACTTAATAAATACATGATACATATCTTCACAAGTTACAAGTATAATTATCACTAAATCATAGTTAATTATTACACACTCTCACCTTAATTTATTACTTAACTATATTCCATAAATTAGTATAGTTTGATGTAAACAGTCCATTTCAATTAAACCAAAAGATACCTACATTTAAAGAAGTCATAAAGATTATTACTTCCTGTCCACAATACCTATCTGCACGCTATTTAATACTTTTAATCATAAAATGTTGTCTAATTTATTATATATTTCTCCGTAAATACTTTACCGCATCGCTAATTGGAAGGATATACGTAATTTAAAAAGAAAAAAAGAAGAGTAATATCATAGAATAATTTAAAGTTTGTTATAAATAATTGTCTAGTGGTGGATGTCCATAACTTCTAAAGAAGTAATACTCACTATTCTTCTACATTATATTCATAGCTTTCACTACTCCACCTCTTATGGAGTTATGATTATAACTCTCGTACCTTCATAACCTCCCCATGACCTTCCTCCGTGATCTCAAATATTTAATGTTGTGTTTTTTTTGTATACCTATATGTAATACTATAAATAGAAGATAAAAAGTGATATTATACACACTTAAAATACTTAAAAGAAATAAAAAGTACTCGTCTCTTGCTCTCTATATTATTATCTATTCTTGTTTAATATTATTATTTTGATTTAGTTTCTTAATTAACATGGTGGGGTGGATCTCGAGAGTAAGCGATCCTGATTTTTGCGCTACAGCAACTTATTGGCAATTTTCTACCAATTGGTCGTCGGCTTTTTCCCAAGACAAAACTATACACTTATGTTGAATATAGCTTAGAAGTACGTAAAGTCACTAAACAAAGTAAAAGTGTGGCTAATTCACAGTTGTTAGAAATATGTACTAGTTTACAATAAGTGATTAATTTGCTTTTTTATTTTTGTCCAAAATAAGTATTCATTTATATAATTAAGAAAAAAATTCAAATTATTTTTCCAAAATTATCCCTACGTACGTATTCAAAAAGTCTTTTACTGCTCACATTAAATTATGTTGCAACATTTAATTAAGGATAATTTAATCACACTAACTATTTTATACAGAATTTAATATTTTCTTAATGGATATGCCCAAGGCAAATTAATTAAGGATTTTTACACAGTTGCCCACAAAAATAAAACTATTTACCCTTGTCTACCCATTTATTTTTCTACCGATAAAGTAATTACATTTCCTACCCATAGCAGTTTTTATGGGTAATTTTTTCTTTATTCTTCAATTCTTTTTTATTTCTATGCTTCTTTTCTTTTTTCCTTTTTTCTTTTCTTCTCTCCTTTTCTTTTTTCTCATTTCTTCCTTTTTTTTATTTTTCTCTTTTATTCATGTATTTTTGCTCAAATCGTATTATTGTTATTTTTACCATAACTTATTTCACACTCAAATTTGATTCCTTCTTTATTTTTTATTTTTTCTTTATTTCTTGTTCCTTTTTTAATTCTATGTGATTGTCATGCAAACCTTGATCTCATTTCCTACAAATATTAGTACATACTCTACCATTAGCAATAACGCCAACCAGTGATGGAGCAAGACAATATAATCTACGGCCACTAAATCTCCATATATACTAGTTAGAATAGAAATGATAATAAAATATTGAAAAATGCAATAAAAATATAAGTAGCAAAAAAGACTTATAGTACCACATGATACCAATATGGTATATATATATACCAACAGAGTATATGATTGCCCTAGAATATTGCTATAACTATCTGTGACTATACTACTGTACCAAAACATTAAAGGATACAATAAAAGTATGAGAAAATTACATGCTCGCATTGCAAGCTAAATATTCGCAAAGCAACTTGCTCATTCCATATACTAACAAGGTATATAGTTATATGGGTCATTCCAACAATTGCTTATAATTATAAAAATAATTACATAATACACATAATCTATATCCATTAGCACAAAATTTTTCAGACTGCAAATCACATTCATATAAATAATTTCAGAATAGAATTCACTTAAAAATGCAGCCAAAACAACCAAAAAAATGTTCAAACTATCATATGATACCAATATGGCATATAACTATACCAACATGGTATACAATTTTACTGATTAATTTTCGGCAACTATATGACTATACTACTATTACATAACACACATGCATAAAGAGAAAAATAAAAAAAATAGTGTACAATATATTAATGTAATAAAGTATTTCAAGATATTGAACTATATTACTATTATTAAAAGAAAATCAAATATTGTACTAATAAATGCAGCTAATACAACCAAAAAATGATTCAACTAGCATATGATACCAATATAGTATATATCTATACTAATAGGATATATAGTTGGAATGAATTATATACCGAAATGATATATTTGTATACTATTTGAATATACAATACAAATTCGTCTTCTTCTCTTGTTCAACTATATTTCAACACAAATTTCTAAAATTTACTATAAAATCTCCACCAAATTGACTAAAACTTTAGATATAACCTCCAATCAACTTTCCAAACAAACCCATATAGGATCAGATCAAAATAATTAAAAACTCAAACAAACCAAGTTATGAGTTTCAAGCTTCAAG
>MU744381.1:0-31415 GCA_026770625.1 Nicotiana glauca | reverse complement strand
GACCGTGCTTCAGACCTTGAGGGAGAAGAAGTTATATGCAAAGTTCTCAAAATGTGAGTTTTGGTTGAGTTCTGTGGCGTTCTTAGGCCACGTGATTTCGAGTGAGGGTATTCGGGTGGATCCGAGGAAGATAGAGGTGGTACAGAGTTGGCCCAGGCCATCCTCAGCTACAGAGATTCGCAGTTTCCTTAGTTTGGCGGGCTACTACCGTCGCTTCGTGGAGGTATTTTCATCGAATGCGGCCCCTATGACTAGATTGACCAAGATGGGTGCCCCATTTCAGTCGACAGAGGAGTGTGAGTCAAACTTTTAGAAGCTTAAGACAACTTTGACTACAGCCCCAATTTTGATGTTGTCTACCGGTTCGGGGTCTTATACTGTCTATGGTGATGCCTCGAGAGTAGGCCTTGGAGTGGTGCTGATGCAGGACGGCAGGGTGATCGCCTACGTGTCCAGATAGTTAAAGATACATGAGAAGAACTACCCTATCCACGACTTTGAGTTAGTTGTTATTGTTCATGCCCTGAAGATCTGGCGTCATTATTTGTACGGTATGCCTTGTGAGATCTATACCGACCACCGGAGTTTGCAGCACTTGTTCAAACAGAAGGATCTAAATTTGTTCCAGAGGAGATGGTTGGAGTTGCTGAAGGACTATGATATTACTATTGTGTATCACCCGGGTAAGGCCAATGTGGTGGCGGATGCATTGAGTCGCCGGGCGGAGAGTGTGGGAGTTTAGCATATTTACCTGCTTCGAAGAGGCCTATGGCGATGGATGTTCAAGCCTTATTCAGCCAGTTTGTGAGATTGGATCTTTCGGAGCCCAGTCGGGTTCTAGCTTGTGTGGTTTCCCGGTCTTCCCTATTTGATCGTATCAGGGAGCGGCAGTATGATGACCCTCAGTTGGTTGTCTTCAAGGACAAGGTTCAGCGTGGTGATGCTAGAGATGTGACCATCGGAGATGACGGGGTATTGAGGATGCAGGGCCGGATTGGTGTGCCCAATGTTGATGAGCTTCGAGAGTTGATCTTAGTAGAGTCCCATAGTTCGCGGTATTCCATCCATCCGGGTGCCGCGAAGATGTATCAGGACTTGAGGCAGCACTATTGGTGGAGGCGAATGAAGAAAGATATAGTTGGTTATGTATCTAGATGCCTCAACTGCCAACAGGTGAAGCATGAGCACCAGCGCCCGGGTGGGTTGCTTTATCAGATAGAGATTCCGGAGTGGAAATCACGGACCTTGAAGAATTTTGATGCCATTTGGGTCATTGTGGATCGGCTGACCAAGTCTGCTCATTTTATTTATGTATGTACCATTTATTCATCGGAGCGGTTGACAGAGATTCATATACGGGAGATCATCCGTCTGCATGGTATTCCAGTTTCTATTATTTCGGACAGAGGTACTTAGTTTACATCGCGTTTCTGGAGAGCCATGCAGCAGGAGTTAGGTACTCGGGTGGAGTTGAGCACAGCATTTCACCCCAGATGGACGGACACTCCAAGCGTACTATTCAAATTCTTGAGGATATGCTCCGCGCATGTGTGATTGAGTTTGGAGGGTCTTAGGATCATTTCTTGCCATTGGCAGAGTTTGCTTACAACAACAATTATCAGTCCAACATTCAGATGGCGCCATATGAGGCTTTATATGGTAGGAGGTGTAGATCTCCGGTGGGCTGGTTTGAGCCGGGTGAGGCCAGGCTATTGGGCACAGACTTGGTTCAGGACGCATTGGAGAAGGTTAAGATGATTCAGGATAGACTCCGTACGGCCCAGTCCAGACAGAAGAGCTACGCAAACAGGAAGGTTCGTGATGTTTCATATATGGTTGGTGAGCGGGTTGTGCTTTAGGTTCGCCTATAAAAGGCATCGTGAGGTTTGGGAATAAAGGAAAGTTGAGTCCGAGGTTTATTGGCCCTTTTGAGATTTTGAGGTGAGTTGGGGAGGTTGCCTATGAGCTTGCCTTACCTCCTAGTTTGGCTGGGGTTCATCCGGTATTTCATGTTTCGATGCTCCGAAGATATCACGGTGACCCGTTGCACGTGTTGGATTTCAGTTCAGTCTAGTTGGACAAGGATCTATCCTATGTTGAGGAGCCTGTGACTATATTGGACAGGAAGATCAGAAAGTTGAGGTAAAAGAACATAGCTTCAGTGAAGGTTCTGTGGCGGGGTCAGCCGGCCGAGGAGGCGACCTGGGAGACCGAGCAGGATATGCACAGCAGTTACCCTCATCTTTTCACTACTTCAGGTAGGTTCTCTATGTTCGTTCGAGGACGAACAAATATTTAAGTGTAGGAGGATGTGATGACCCGGCCGGTCGTCTTAAGAACTAACGCCCAAATCCTCTGTTAACTGCTTCCCCTAAGTTCTTTTCTACTATTTTGGTTTTCCTGGACGTTCGGTGTTGGGTCTCGGGGATTTTTGGGACACTTAGTCCCTAAGTGAGAGCTTAAGTGTTGAAAAATGGTCCGTAGTCGAAACAGTGTGAAGACGACCTCGGAATGAAAATTTGATGGTTCTGTTAGCTCCGTTAGGTGATTTCGGGGTTGGGAGTATGTTCGGAATGTATTTTGGAAGTCCGTAGCTCATTTAGGCTTGAAATGCCGAAGTTTAAATTTTTGAAATTTCCGGCCCGATAGTGAGTTTTTGATCCGAGGGTCGGATTGGAATTCTGGAAGTTGCAGTAGCTCCGTCATGGCATTTGGGACGTGTGTGCAAAATTTCAGGTCATTCACACATGTTTTGTTTAGGTTTTTGATGAAATTTGAATTTCTTAGGCTCAAATCCTTGTTTAATTCGTGTTTCCGGCATTGTTTTAGGTGGTTTAAGGATTGGTACTAGTTTGAATGAGGTATTAGGTGTTATTGGTGCTTTTGGTTGAGGTCTCGGGGGCCTCGAGATAATCTCGGGTGGTTAACGGGAAATTTTGAGAAGTGTTGCAGCAGCTGAAGTTTTTCTCTTCTAGTATTTTCGCTTCTGCGGCTTGGGAACCATAGAAGCGTCCTTAGCATCGCAGAAGCGGGTTTGGGCATAATTTTCAGGCTACGCAGATGCGGAGGAAATCCCGCAGAAGCAGACTCGCATCTGCGAGAAAGGAACCGCAGAAGCGAAATCTTGGATTTTCATCAGAACCGCAGAAGCAGCTTAAATCCCGCATAAGCGGAACCGCATAAGCGGTTATTGGTCCGCAGAACCGGATATTGGATACTTAGTGAAAGTCGCAGAAGTGACTCATTTTTCGCATAAGCGAGACCGCAGAAGCGGTCCCTTGTCCGCAAAAGCGGAAATCACTGCTCAGAAATAGTGAAATCGAGGGTTTAATTTTAAAAGTTGGAAAAATCAAATTGAGCTAGGGGAAGGGCGATTTTGAGAGGGTTTTGAAGAGGAGATTATTGGGTAATGTTTCTTTAATCCCTTCTAGTTATATTTCATTATTATATAGTTAAATCCATCATTAAAATTCGAATTGAGGATCAAAAATTGGAAAAATTTGGTGAAACTTCATAGGCTAAACTATTAAGTTTTGAGTGGGTGTTTGACCTCCGATTTGGGAGATCTTTATATGGTTAGACTCGTGAGAGTACGAGGGTTCTAAAAATGTAAAAATTATTCGATTCCGAGATGTTGGACGGAAGGGCATTTTGGTCATTTTAGCTACACGTCGTAGCTTTGAATTAAATTATGAAACCAGTTGTTTGCGATGTTATTTACGATATGTAATTGAATTGAATAGATTTGGGCCATTTGGATTCGGATACTCGTGGAAAAGGCGTGGTTTCTGGTTGATTTTTGTGTCGGTTTGAGGTAAGTGACTTGTCTAACCTTGTGTGGGGGACCTTTCCCCTTAGGATATGATATTTGGTAATTGAATGCCTTGTACGTGAGTTGACGAGCGCGTTCTTGAGCTAATTTTTGAAAAATCCAATTTTACTTTAAATATCTAGACTGAGTTTCTTTCTTACCTGCTTTGTTCTCCTTGCAATTATAGCATGTGTTAGATTAGAAAAGCATGCGTAGCTGACCTAAATTGCCTATTTGCTTAAGTTGCCTTGATTGTACTACGTGAAGCCTGTTAGGTTAGAACTACTTGTTGCCTTATATTTTTGTACTCTAGTTCTGAATATCTTCTTGTTGTGGCTGCGTATTTACATTGGGACTACGGATGTGGGATTCCCGTAGCTCCCCCCATGTTTGTTTACTTTGGAACTGCGGGTTCGATTCCCGATAGATCCCCCTGCCTATTTACTTTGGGATTGCGGGTTCGATTCCCGATAGATCCCCCCTGCCTATTTACTTTGGGACTACGGGTTAGATTCCCGATAGACCCCCCTACACTTTTACTTTGGGACTGCGGGTTAGATTCCCGATAGACCCCCCTGCATATTGATGGTTGGACTACGGGACGGTATCCCGGGAGATCCTTCGAATTTACATATGTAATGGACTATGGGACGGTATCCCGGGAGCTCCACTGGACAATTGAGAAAAGGACTACAGGACGGTATCCCGGGAGATCCTCATTGTTACCATTGGTATTGAGCTGTACATATTCCGTATTTACTTTGTTCTTTGTGTAGTTGTTATTGCCTTGCTTGACTTGCATTATCTCACTACTGTACTCATTATTACCGTCAGTTTTCATATTGTTAATTTTCTATTATATTTTATCTCAGTAGGGCCCTGACCTTCCTCGTCACTACCCAACCGAGGTTAGGCTTGGCACTTAGTGAGTACCGCTGTGGTGTACTCATGCCCCTTCTGCGCATGTTTTTTTTCATGTGCAGATCCAGGTACCTCCACTCAGGCGCACTATCCTCGAGGCAGAGAGATCTAGCGGAGACTTCGAGGTATATCTGTCGTGTCCGCAGACTAGGAGTCTCTATTCTATTCCAACTTTAGTAGTTAGTTTATCCCTTTCTTTCAGTTGTTTAGACATTCTGGAGTTAGAGCAGCGTGTTACATTTCTATTAGCCTATGGTTCCCGTGAGTTTCCGGGTTTTGGGTTGAGATTGTAGACTTCCGCGTTTAATTTTTGAGTTGTATATGCCAAGTGGCACTTATATACCGTTTTCTTCTAGTTTTGCTTAGTTTAATTAAATGTTTCCGCAAGTTATATTAATTTCCGCATTGTTAGGCTTACCTAATTGTAGGAACTAGGTGTCATCACGACATGTTCATGGAGGATGAACTGGGGTCGTGACAAATGATCACTTATAAATCTAGCTATTTTTGAATTTCTCCCCTTTTTATTCGTTTATTCTGCCACGTCATCGCATGTGAAAAACACACACCTTATTTGTTTTACTTATCTTTTTTTTTTTTTTTTGTATTTGATAAACACATACAAAATGAAGTTAAAATATATAATAATAGGTATAAGTCTCGCTTGAATAGAACAAGTTTAAATAGCCGTATATGTATTCCGCCTAAACTAAACTACACTCGTAATATAATTCTTTTAACGGTATATATATAAACTGAATCGACAAATGAGGTTTGCTCAATTGGTAAGCACCTCCACCTACGACAATATATAAACTGAATCCATTAACAAATAACACAAGCATTTGGATTCTCCTCCATACTATAGACCCTATAATATTGTGTCATATCAGGATTATAATTCTTGTAAAGTTTTACAAGCTCTGAAACTTGATCACTCTCTTCTTTTTTGTTTCCTCCATTTTTGTTCCCACTTTGATCATTTTTCTTCTTTTCTGGCTCTTTTGCTGGCCCTACTGTTAATATTTCTGGATGCCATGTTTTCTTCAATTTTCTCACCACTTCAATTGGATCAATATCTCCTACTACTGTTAATTTCTTCTCTTTCATATCAATTGATAGATTTTCAATCCCTGTTGAAATAAAATAAAAATAGTAAACATCACTTTTGATGAATTTTTAGAGAAAATGACACTGCATAATTGCCCTCAATATAATAGTCAATATATATATACACACAAAAATTACACATATTTTATACATTTTTTCGGTTATCGAATTTAAAAAGTTTCTATCGCAGGTTAAAAGTGAAAAAAAAAACCCAAAATTTTAATTGATTTTATGGATGTATAATTGTTTTAAAAAAATAGTATTTGAATAGACAATAAGGTTGACACTTGCTTAAAACTAATGCAAAGTGCATATCAATTACATTCGGGAAGTGAAGTGTTAGAATCCCATTATCCAAACCCAAACTCAAAAGGCAATTCGATGTACAAAGTATCTCGTATTCACGCAACATACCGAAAAGGATCGCACCCTAAGAATTTGATATCGATAGTCTACCTTATTAAAAGTATTAGTGGTTGCTTCCACAGTTTTAACATAAACCCGAACTCGTATAGGAGTCACAATTGTAGTAATAAGTCCATACTATTAGCACAAAATTCTATGTATGCTACTATTTCTAGAAATGCAAAAGGAAGATTTATTGAATTGTGTGATCATCTTAGCTCCAGGTGCATTAAACTCCTTTTATGCGCGGGATCCGAGGAAGAGCCGGACCGCCAGGTCTATTGTACACAACCTTACCTTGCATTTATGCAAGAGGCTGATTTCACGGCTTGAACCCGTAACTTCCTGGTCACACGATAGCAACTTTACCAATTACGCTAAGGTTCCCGGTATTCTACGATCATGTTAAATAGAAGTTTAATTGTTAGTTAAAAGAACATATAATAATATATATAGTTGTGTCTTTATTGTACACACTTCCTTACATACGAGCTTAATTCTTTATATATGAATAAGAATGTGGAAATTCTTCTTAACAGTAAAATGGATGAAAAAAAAAATAAAAGTGAAGAAAAGGATGCAGTACCTGAGAGAGTAGAGACAGCTTTCATAGCCTTTTGTTTCCCTTTGTCATCATACACATCTAATTTCAAAACAACTTTCTGCAGAAAAAAACAAAACAAATTAAAGCCTGAAAATGAAGAAATTTATGGAAAAAACCACGAATAATGAAAACATATATAAAAAGGAGGGGAAAAAAGAAACTTTCAGCTGATTATTTTGTGAGAATTGTAGGAGAAGGAAATGGTACGTACCATCATTTTGCCAAAAGTATTTGGAATTTGTAAGATATGAACAAATTAAATAAATGATTTGAGAACTTGGAGATGAGGATTAGAATGCAGAAATGATTATATATTAGTAATTTTTTTTGTCAATAATATATTTGTTTGGGGGAGGGGGTGGTTGGGGGCGGGAGTGGGGGAGAGAAAGAAATTCCTTGTAGAACAAGGAAAAAAGAGGAACAACGTGTTGAATAAAATAAAGGAAATAATGCCAAAAAGGACAATTTTCGGGAGGAAGAAAAATGGATAGACTTCTAGAGAGGTAGATAGAGACTTTAATCAGCGTCTCGAGCAAGCTAATGAATTGGGGTAATTGCATCTATACTCGTTTTTTGTGCCACATTTTAATTTATGACCGCTTTGTAAAAAAAATTATAAGCGTATTCGCTTTTTCGCATAACTTCAGCATACGGGGCTGAAGTAGCAAAGGCAATCACACAAAACTTCAGCATTTTAGTAGCCGGGCCTGAAGTTCAGCTCTAGAGCTGAAGTTTTTGTTTTGTAACTCGCGAATTTCAGCTCTAGAGCTGAAGTTTTATTTTATAAGTTTTTATTTAGTAACCGGGAAACTTCAGCTCTAGAGCTGAAGTTTTTGTCTTTGTAACCGGAAAACTTCAGCTCTAGAGCTGAAGTTTGCCAGTTATAAAATAAAAACTTCAGCTCTAGAGCTGAAGTTTCTATGTTGTAACTAGAAAACTTCAGCTCTAGAGCTGAAGTTTGTCAGTTATAAAATAAAAATTTCAGCTCTAGAGCTGAAGTTTGTCAGTTATAAAATAAAAACTTCAGCTCTAAAGCTGAAGTTTTCCAGTTATAAAATAAAAACTTCAGCTCTAGAGCTGAAGTTTGTCAGTTATAAAATAAAAATTTCAGCTCTAGAGCTGAAGTTTTTTAAAAAGTGGGTACGGATGCAAACAAAAAGACAAAGCGGCTACAGGTTAAAGAGTTGGGCGCCCCGTGCAATTTTTACTAATAAATTTTATTAGAGCCCGTTGGACGTAAGAATTTTCTTTTTTTAATTAGCGTTTGATTATAAATTTTTAAATTTTTTTTCGAAAATTTTCCACCTTTTTTTTAAATCAGTGTTTGATCATAAATTTTTTAACTTAAAGATGAATTTTGAATTTTTCTTTTAAATTTGAAAATTTTCAAAAAAGTTGTTTTTCAAAATTATTACTCACATCACTCACAACACTTCAAACACAACCCAAAATTATATTCATGTCCAAACACAAATCTAATTTTCAAATACCATTTTTACTTTTTTTTTTTTTTCTTGGGAATTTTACAATTCTTATATCCAAACGCCTACTCAGTCTAGAAAGCAAGGAGATATAACGGGTAATTTCATCACAAAAAAAATTATTGATATTTCTATTAATTAAATATTTTTAATGGGTGTGACAATAATTTGTAAATATTATACGGGGCGATCTATTTGGTCGCCTCATTTAACATGTACTCACTTTTTAAAATTTTTATACATGTCATACTATTTAAACAATTTTAGGTCTTTTTGTCCTCTTTCTTCCTCCTCCTCCTCCTCCTCCTCCTCCTATTCTTCTTCTTCTTCGGGTAACATTAATTTTATATGGTGTTCGTGAACATATTTTAAAGCAGATTATGGCGTTCTACAGTGGTGACTTGTGAGTTGTTGTAACGCTTTATTTTTTACTATTGCTTGGGATTTCTTCTTTTTCTTTTTCTTAATTGCAAAATGGGTTCGTTAGATTTATTGTTGTTTGGAAAAATTGATAATGTGGGTTTGTTCTAAATGATATTTGGAAGTTATGTTTTAAATTCAAGCTCATTTGAAGTAGATTGAATTGTTAAAATTCAAAGAACAAATTTCGCAATTTGCACTTTAGGCCTAAATGACATTAAGTGCATGAAAATGTTGATTGCACTTCAAACCTTTTGGCCTTAAGTGAATCTAAAATGCAATTTTTCACTCCAGCTTATTGGTCTTAAGTGTAGAAAAACGTTTATCGCGCTTCAGACCTTTTGACCTTAAGTGCATCTAAAGTACAATTTTTCAATTTAGACTTATTGGCCTTAAGTTCATCTGAAGTGCAATTTTTTCACTTCAAACTAATTTTTTTTAAACTTCAAACCCGTTAAGTCTGAAGTTGATCGTAAAGTGGGTAGACTTGCATCTTTTTTTTTGCAAAGGGAATATAAGTTCAATTATGACCCCAAATCCGAATATAGATGCAAAAACATCAATTTTTTCGGTAACATTTGCTTTGGAGTGGAGAAAGTACTAGTCCAATTGCAAATAATATCAATAATTAATATATTATGATAAGTAAATTATTATAATATGTAAAATTATAGCACCAGTCTAATTAAAAATAAGTTCAATAATTGATAAATTATAGTAAGTAAATTATTATGATATATTAAATTACAGTGATGATGTAAAAATATCTTACGCAGTTAGTGTATATAAAATTAACTCTTAGTGACCAACACTTCCGGGTTTATATTGATATAAGCTGTTGCATAAACTGAAAAGTTTACATGCCTTACCTGTACGTAATCCCGAGATTAAATTTGAGATAAGTTTATTTGGGGCTTTTGCATCTATACCCAATTTTAGGATGAATCTTGCAAAAAAGTTTGCAAGCGTACCCACTTTACGACCAATTTCAGACTTATGGTTCTGAAGTAAAAAAAAAAAATGCTGAAGTGAAAAAATTGCACTTCAAATGTACTTAAGGCCAAATGGGTTTGAAGTGCAACTAATGGTTTCATGCACTTAAGGCTAATAAGTCTGAAGTGAAAAATTGCACTTCAGATGCACTTAAGGCCAATAAGTTTGAAGTGAAAAATTGCACTTTAGATGCACTTAAGGCCAAAAAGTCTGAAGTGCAACAAACGTTTCCATTCACTTAAGGCCAATAAGTCTGAAGTGAAAATTTGCACTTCGAATGCACTTAATGCCAAATTGGTCTGAAGTGTAACCAGTAGTTTCATGTACTTAAGGCCAATAAGTGAAGTGAAAAATTGCACTTTAGACACTTAAGGCCAAACGATCTTAAGTGCAACAAATGTTGTAAAAATAGCACGATATAGCCAGTTTTCGGACTGGTCAATCAAAAATAGCCAGCGTTTATAAAGTCAATAAAAAATAGCCACCGTTTTGCTACAATATAGACCGGTCCAGCATAATATACTGGAGTTCGGTGCACTCGTGTATGAACTCCAGCATATTATGCTGGACCGGTATACTTTGCTGGCTCCAGTATAATATACTATAGACTGGAGCACTGTTGCTCCAAACTTCAGTATATTATACTGGACCATTATACTTGCTGGAACTCTAGTATATTATGCTGGAGTTCCAGCATACTATCCTAGAACTCAAGTATAATATGCTGGAGTTCAAGTATACTTATGCTGGAACTCCAGTATAATATACTGGAGTATTTTTCGGGTTTTGAACAGTGTTTTCGCTCAGATTTATCTTTACATAAAAAGTGGCTAAATTTCGATTACTTTTAAAATTGGGCTATTTATGAACGATCAGTTGTAAATTTGGCTATTTTTAAAAATCTCCCACAAATATTTTGCTACACTTAAGGCCAATAAATGAAGTGAAAAATTGTACTTTAGACATTTAAGGCCAGACGATCTTAAGTGCAACAAATATTTTGCTACACTTAAGGCCAATTTGAAAAATTACAGTTAAGATGCAATTAAGGCCAAAAAGTATGAAGTGTAACAAACGTTTTCATTCACTTAAGGGCAATAAGTCTGAAGTAAAAATTGCTCAGAAACAAAAATTTGTTATTTGAATTATAACAATCCAATACGCGATTTAATACGTAAATCTACTCCAAATGAGCTCAAATTTGAAACATAGCCTTCAAATATCATCAGGAACAAACCACAATCATCAATTTGTCAAAATAACAATAAATCTAATGAACACATTTTGCAATTAAAAAAAAAAAGAAGAAACCCTAAGAAATAGTAAAAAAATGTCATAACAGCTCACCATTGTAAAACATCATAAACTACATCAGAGTATATTCACAACCACCATATAAAATTATTGTCACCAGAAGAAGAAAATAAAGGAAGAGGAGGAGGAGGAGGAGGAGGAGGAGAAAGATGTCTGAGATTATTTAAAAAGTGGGTACATATTAAATTTTTTTTAAAAAGTGGGTATATGTTAAATGGGAGCGACCAAATAGGACGCCCCGTACAATTTTTATGGTTTATTCCATGTTGGTTGGGATAAAATTGTAATATAACTAATTTCAGACTTATTTATCCTAGGATTGTAATGTTATTTTTATCCCTATGAAAATGTGAGATAATAATCTCGAGATAACTAATGCATGAATTATTAATCCTAGGATAACTTGTTTCCATCCAAACGATCCCTTACTGTTTAAAATGATATTACCAATTTATGCTCTAATCATAGCCATAATCTTGTGCTAATAATATAATTAACTTTTGAAACATTCCTTTGTGCGTAATCAGTCAAAAGGCTAGTTCCCACCCGTGGTTTAACCTCAAGCGTCTAGAATACGTTCAAGTGGTTTGGAGTTTTGTGAAAATAATTTAATTTGGAGTAAGGATTGAATTCTCTTCCAAGATAAGGCTGATGACAACATCTCATCAAACATAATATTATTGGATTTAGTTTATATTCAGCACAATTATACATGTTGCAAAAGGTTCACAATAACAATAATACAGTAAAATTTTACAAGCGAAGTCCAGAGAATATAAAATATACGCAGATTTTATCCCTACCCCAAAAGAATAGAGAGACCTTATTTTTGAGTTACTACTTTTACTTGTTAAAAATAATTACCTTTAATAACTTTTAGTGTATCGGAAATTGGCAATTTTTTCTTAAGGATTGATATTAATAGACGTGTCTTTACTTGGAATAGATTATGTAGTAAAAGCTTTTGCTTCGATTACCTTATTAACTTGATGTTGTTATTATTTCTTTTTACTGTATTTTTTCCATTACTGTATTTCTTTCAATAATAATGTGACTATGCTTTTACTGAGCTGAAGGTCTATCAGACATAGTCTCTTTATCTTCACAACCTCCCCACATCCCACTTTTTAGGACTACACTGAATATATTGTCGTAGAATATGTAGTAATTAAACGAGAAAAATTCAATTTGATAGCACCTTTAATTTGTTTTGGAAAAAAACAAGTTCTAATACAATCAGACCTCTTTATAACATCTTTATATAACAAACTTTCACTATAAAAGTCAAATTTTTTTCGGAATCGATTTTTATGTTATGTTATAATATATGTCATTTATAACAACACTTCATTATATCGGCCACACAATATCAGAACAAATGAGGCTGTTATAGAGAGAGTTGACTATATTCAAAAAAAAAATTTATTACTTATTATTTTGAAATCGATCCAAAATGAATGTACGGTAATTTTAGCTTACTCGAACCAAACTAAATTGAAAGGTTAGACACTACTATGAATAATCCATACTTGGATTGAAATATAGTTAGTTCCCTTGAAGTTTTACGGGTTGTTTGAAGTTTTATGGGTTATGCACTTTACTCCTCAAATATGTTTAATGGCACTTGAGCCCTATGGGTTTTAATCCAATAAAAATCAATATAGCAATTTCCAATATAGTCAAAATTAGATAAATAACCAGTTGGTAAGAATGTTTTACCCTCCAAAATGGTACTCAAATTTAAATTAGTCAGCACATTATTAAATACCGGACACAAAATAGAGTCAAAAATTAAATAAATAAATAAATATAATCGAACCTCTTTATAACAACCTCGTTTGTCCCGATATTTTGTGATTGTTATAATAAAGTGTTGTTATAGATGACATATATTATAAAATAACATAAAAATCGGTTCAGACAAAAGTTTGACTTTTATATTGAATGGTTGTTATATAAAGATTTAGAGAAGATCTCAGTTTAAGAGCATTTTCCCCCATCGTATTCTTTCAATCATGGTCATTTTTTGTAACGGGGGTGGATTTAGTACAATAGCTACGGGTTTTCGTGAACCCAGTAGCTTTTGTCTAGAACCTGTATTTATATTGAAAAATTCATTAAATGTATAAGAATATTTAGCTTGGAACCTAGTCCATTCATTCAGTTAGTATTGTATATCAACTCGAAATTTTTATAGGAACCCATAAACCTAAAATCCTAGATCCGCCTCTATTTGTAAATAACATGATGACAATATAAATAATGATTCTTGAAAGTATATTCTACTAAATTGGAGGTGAAGCAAGAATTTTATGTCACTAGGCGTTGAATATTTACTGTTGTTTACGATAGTAGCTGTCTATTTAATTAGTTTAAATTTTTTTGTATCTCAATGAAAGTGCTTGAATCTCAAGGGCATTTAATTATTGGGATTTGAAAAATAATTTCTGTAAATTTAGTAATATTTGATTATCGTTTCATTTTTGGTATAACCAAAATTGAAATTTTATATTACAATTTTGATATTATTTATACAAATCCAACATGGGTTAATTTACGCGATTATAAATTAAACTGGGACCAAAAACCTAAGATCAAAATAACCTTGACTTCATAATTTTAGTTTTATTTATTTTAAAGCAATTTTTTTAATATTAATATTATACAACATATATCTCATTTTTATGCAATGAACCAAATATAGAAGTATACGCACAAGATAATTTAGTAAATATTTATTCACGTATTACAATTATTACATTAAAATTCATACATTATTTTATCTACTAACCAAAACTATCCCTAAATCTAAAGTGTTTTTTTCTTTTCTTTATTTCTTTTTTAAAGAGATAGAAAAATTAGACCAAAAAAGGAGAAAATAAAAGAAAAAATAAAGGATCGAGTGAGGGGGAAGTTTGACATTTTCTGCCAAATATCAGGGCTAAAGTGGTCAATAAATCTTCTAGGTCTAATTACATTTCACCTCCCCCAAATGGCAAAATAGATCCATTCACATCTCCAAAAGTTCAATTTCCCCTATTATACACCTCGGCTGTGTCCTCATGCAAATCTAATATCCCAGTGAGTTTCAACACTAAAATCCCTTCTTTCAATACATTTTTCACAATGACCCATGAATTTTCTTGAATTTTAATGTTTGACCAAGAACTAAATGATGAACCCATGTTCTTGTATTTGTTTGAGAATAAGTTGTTTTATGTTGATGGGTATTCTTGATTAAGTGTTATTTGATTAGGTTATTTTTTTTGGCTTTAAACTTTTCTTGTTTGATTATGCCTATGGTTTCTTGATTATTGCTATATTCCAATGACTTCAAGTTTATATGTTAAATTGGGAATGTAGCTTGATTTTCATTTGGGGTTTTATTTTTTAGCTTAATTAGGCTATTGGTGATTTGATTATTGCTTCTTAATATTGCAAAGACTTTAGAAACACTAGGCAAAGATAACTGGTATCCGTGCTGATGGAAGGTAGCAGGTACACGGTGAAATAGTGAGGCGCGAACACCCTGGTCCTCATCCAAAATATTTCAAAGACTTCAACTTTATTGCTTAAATTGAGAATGTAGCTTGATTTTCATCTGAGGTTTTTGTTTTTACCATAATTATGCTTTTGGTGACTTGATTATCTCTACTTAATATTCCAAAGACTTCAACTTTATTGTTAAGAATTTTGGAATGTAGCTAGATTTTCTTCTGGGGTTTTTGTTTGTAGTTTTATTATGCTTTTGGTGACTTGATTACTGCTTCTTAATAGTCCAAAGACTTCAACTTTAAATGTTAAATTGAGAATGTAGCCAAATTTTCATCTGGTCTTTTTCTTTCTAGCTTAATTATGCTTTTGGTGACTTGATTACTGCTTCTGAATAATCCAAAAGACTTCAAGTTTAATTGTTAAATTGAGAATTTTTCCAAATTTTCATCTGTGGTTTTTGTTTTTGTCTTTATTATGCTCTTTAATGACTCGATTGTCGCTACTTAATGTTCCAATGACTCCAACATTATTTGTTAAAATGGAATGTAGCTTGATTTTCATTTGGGGTTTTTGTTTTTAGCTTAATTATCCTTTTGGTGACTTGATTATTGCTTCTTAATATACTAACGGATCTCAACTTTATTTGTTAAATCGATATGTAGGTTGATTTTCATGGGGTTTTGTTTTTATCTTTATTATGCTTTTTGGTGACTTGATTATCGCTACTTAATGTTCCAAAGACTTCAATGTTATTTGTTAAATTAGGAATGTAGCTTGATTTTCATAGGGGTTTTTGTTTCTAGCTTAATTATGCTTTTGGTGACTTGATTATCGCTACTTAATGTTCCAAAGACTTCAACTTTCTATGTTAAATTGAGAATGTAGCTTAATTTTCATGATCCCATTAATTTATTTGTCGGGCGCATTCCCATTATCTGCCCTGCATAACAAAATTTCTTTGGTGTTTTGGTTTTTTGGCTTTAAACTTTCGCTTTATTTCATCTTGCCTTGAGCTGAGGGTCTATTGGAACCGCCTCTCTACCTTCTAGGTAGGGATAAGGTCTACATATACACTTATGGGATTATACTCGGTTTTTTGTTGTTGTTGTTGCGACTTTAAACTTTCCATCTTTGATTATGCCTATGGTTACTTGACTATTGCTTCTCAATGTTCTAAAGACTTCAACTTTATTAATTGATTTGGATATATAGATTGATTTTCGTGGTCCAATAACTTTTTCTGCGTTGCATTATATTTTATGTGGTGTATGACAAAGGTTTGTTCTTTTTAGTTGGTTCAGTTTTTTCAGTTGAAGTTTGTATGCTGGCCTAGCGATGGCCTCCAAGAAAATAATTGCCATTTGTCAATCTGGAGGGGAGTTTGTGACCAACAGCGAAGATGGATCTTTGACATATGTTGGTGGGGAGGCATATGCTCTAGACCTTGATAACCAGACACTTCTGAAAGATTTTAAGCAAGAAGTAGCGGAAAACTTTGAGTGTGGTATTGATGGAATGACGATTAAGTATTTTCTCCCTGGGAATAAGAAGACTCTCATTACAATATCTAAAGATAAGGACCTCAAGCGTATGATCAACTTCTTCAAGGATTCTGAACAAGTAGAGGTGTTTATAATTGTAGAAGAACCCGTTGCTCGAAGTACTCCAAATGTGACTGCCAGTAGGTATTTACTTCTCTTTATATTCAGTTCTGTTTGTTCATTTTGCTTCCTCAAGCATATGTTGAAACTTGAGTGTTTCTTTGAATCTGTTTTTGATTTCTTAAATATCTTTATGACTTGCTTAACTATGAAGGTCGAGCTGGACTACTGTGTCGGAGCCTCCACTTACCCCTGCTAACCCCGTGGATATGGTCGATCCTGATGATCTGCTTCAAGCTCCAGTTGATACTAGTCCCCTAGCTGTTTATCCAAGTAGCAATAGCAATGATGAGAAGCATCGCAAAGCAGCTATGCAGTGGGAGAATGCAATTACTGGCGTTGGCCAAAGATTTAACAGCTTTTCTGAATTCCGTGAAGCTCTACATAAGTACTCGATTGCCCAAGGATTCACTTATAAATATAAGAAAAATGAAAGTCGTCGAGTAACTGCTAAATGCAAGTTGGAAGGTTGTCCTTGGTCAATATATGCATCGAAATTGCCTACCACCGAGCTAATATGTATTAAGACAATGAACCCGAAGCATACATGTGAAGGAGCTGCAGTAAAAGCTGGGTACCGGTCCACAAGGGGATGGATGGGAAATATAATAAAGGAAAAGTTGAAGTATGCTCCCAATTACAAGCCAAAGGATATTGCAAATGATATTGAGCGTGAATATGGCATTCAGCTGAACTACTCTCAGGCAAGACGTGCAAAAGAAAAGGCAAGAGAGCAGCTTCAGGGTTCTTACAGAGAGGCATACAGTCAGTTACCTTTATTATGTGAGAAAATTGTAGAAACTAATCCTGGTAGTGTTGCTACAGTTGTGGCAAAGGATGACTCGAGCTTCCATCGTCTATTTATCTCATTTCATGCCTCATTATCTGGTTTTCGACAAGGTTGCCGCCCTCTTCTATTCCTTGACAGCGCTCTTCTCTATGCAAAATATCAGGGAACACTGTTGGCAGCGGTAGGTGTTGACGGGGAGGATGGTGTCTTTCCTTTAGCCTTTGCGGTTGTAGATGAGGAGACCAAGGACAACTGGCATTGGTTTCTTTCAGAACTTAAATCTGCTGTCTCAATGTCCTGTCCTATAACATTTGTTTGTGATTTCCAAAGGGGCATAAGGGAGTCAATTAACGATATATTTAATGAAGAGGGTTACCATGGTTATTGCCTGCGCCATCTTGCGGAAAAATTAAATAACGATCTGCAAGGACAGTTTTCTCATGAAGCTAGACGTCTTATGATCCAAGATTTATATACTGCTGCTTGTGCCCCAACACTTGATACTTTTGAACGCTGTGCTGAGAATATAAGAGCAATCTCACCTGTTGCATATGATTGGGTCACTCGAAGTGAGCCCGACCATTGGGCGAACGCCCTTTTTGGTGGGACAAGGTATGGCCTCTTGACATCTAACATTGGGCAGCTTTTTTATGATTGGGTTATGGAGGTGAATGAGCTGCCGATAGTTCAAATGGTCGATGTATTACGAGGGAAGATAATGGAATTGATCTATACTAGGCGTGTTGAGTCCAGTCAGTGGGCTACGAGATTGACACCGTTGATGGAAGAGAAACTTCAGAGCGAAACGTCAAAAGCAAGGTCACTTCAAGTATTACCCTCACACGGGAGCACATTTGAAGTTCGTGGTGGTGAGTCTGGTGACGTAGTTGATATTGATCAATGGGATTGTAGTTGTAAAGGTTGGCAACTAAATGGGATGCCTTGTTGCCATGCTATTGCTGTTTTTGAATGCATAGGAAGGAGTCCATATGATTATTGTTCCAGATACTTCACAACCGAGAGTTACCATGTAACATACGCTGAATCGATTAACCCCATACCTAACCTGGAAAAACCAGCAAGTGGTGAAATTGATGCGGCAATTATTATTACTCCCCCACCAACCAAACGTCCACCTGGCCGACCAAAGATGAAGAAGGTCGACGCATTTGACATGGTTAAACGGCAGATGCAGTGTAGCAAGTGTAAGGGCCTGGGTCACAATAAGAAGACATGCGGGTAAGCTTAATCAACTCTTCTCCGATGAAAGTGTACTAACAATATCAAAGAAGCGGATGCATTGCACATATATCATTTAATACATACTCTTACGCACTGCATGATGCTTAATTAGTCAACGATGGCATACTCTGTGGGCCATCTGCTATCATGTATGCTTGTTTCTTCATTTTTTATGGGAAGGGGGTATGCGGATGTATTAGCATATAATGCATCGAGAATGACACCGTCGTCTCATTGTGGTATAGTTGGACAGTGTTTCTCCATTTCACTGTCATACACCTATTAGAGGGACTCATTCTGCTTGGCGAGAATGGATTTGCTTGTGCTTATCAAAAAGTTGCAGTATCATGAGTCCTTCTCGGCCTGTAGTCCTTTGTACAGTGATTCAGAAATAATACTTCACGATGACTATAAATCTTGCTTGTTTCCAGTTTGTTGTAAAGTTGTATATATTGTTGCTGCCCTTTAAATCTTTAAAGAAATGCATTCTTCTTTGCATGTTTGATTTTGATATCTTTGTCTGCAAATATTGCTGTCTATAACTGAATAGTGCTTCGTCTTCTTGAAACAGGAAGCTAAATCAGATCGAAGAACCAGATCCTCTACTTGTTACGGGCTTGGTAACAGAAGACATTGAAGGCACAGAGTGACTTTTTGGTATCTTTGTTCACTATAAGTCATGGGTTCAAGCCGTGAAAACAACCATTAATGCTCTATATTACACCCCTTGGGTTGGCCCCAGACCCTGCATGAACACAGGACCCCTTGTACATTGAACTGCCCCTTTTTTTTTTGTTCGCTAGAGTTAAAAGTTAAATTGCTTAGATACTTGTTTGACAGATATCTTGTGGTTAAGTTAATGGAAAACCTTAGTTAGATCTTTGATTAAAGAAATAATCTTTAATCTCTTTTAGTTGGTTTCATTAGCCAGAACTAGTCTCTTAAAGTTGCGCCTTCTGGTTTTATTGTTGTCATTCTCCCTTGAATTGGAAATATAGTTATAGAAGGAAATATCGTTATTCAGAAACAGCCTGAGTCTCTCTACTAGACCTCACTCGTGAAATCTCACTGTTGTTGTTGTAAGGAAAGATCGTTATTCAAAATATAGATATTGGCTGGACGCTTATATGTGCCTCACTCAGCTTCGTTGCATATGATCAGAATGAACATCTGTTCTTTTGTTTATTTGCCATGTCTCGTTCGCGATTGACCCAGTCATGTACAGGCATGAACTGACTGGGAATCTTGTCCATATTTCGGAAAGTATTCTAAATAGTAAAGCCGAAGCTTGATACAACTGTACACTAGACATAACACAACTCATTATACCGCGGACACACGAAATGAAAACACAACCAGATACCAGAAAACCAAGTACAGACAATAGACGAAAAGAAGTGAAAAATAGTGAAACAGACACCCACAAAAACAACCCTATCCCACCTAATTATATACTACTAGTATATATATACATATATAAACACACACACACACACACAAAAACACACAAACATGCTTACTTAGTTACTTCTAGTAGAGATGTTTATCAGTCAACTTCCTCCATCTTACTCTCCTCATTACCCTCTTCTTCCAATACAGGCATCTCAGTATCATCTCCACTTGCCTCATCTTCCTCAATACTAAGACCTAACTTCAACATCCTATGAATCCTCGCAGCAAACGCGTTCGGATCATCAAGACTGAAACCAGATGTCAACAAAGCAGTCTCATACAGAAGCAACACCAAATCTTTAACAGACTTATCATTCTTGTCAACCTCAGCTCTCTTTCTTAATTCCTCCATTATGCTGTTGTCCGGGTTGATCTCCATCGTCTTTTTACTCGACATGTAAGCGCTCATGCTACTATCCCTTAATGCCTGTGCTTTCATTATCCTCTCCATGTTTGCTGTCCAACCATACTCTCCAGTTACTAAGCAGCAGGGAGAGTCGACGATCCTGTCGGAAACGACCACTTTTTCTACTTTGTCGCCAAGAATATCTTTGATGACTTTACATAAGTTCTCAAATGATTTCTTCTTTTCTTCCTTTTTCTGCTTCTCTTCTTCTGTCTCTTCAAGTTTCAACCCTTCTTTAGTGGCAGATACTAGTTTCTTTCCCTCATATTCTTTCAATTGCCCGATAGAATACTCGTCGATTGCATCGACCATGTAGAGAACTTCGTATCCTCTCTTCTTGAGCTTTTCGAGGAACGGAGAGTTCTCGACAGATTTCTTGCTCTCACCAGTGATGTAGTAGATGTCCTTTTGTTCTTCTTTCATCCTCGTGACGTAGTCCTTCAAACTAGTCATCTCATCACCGCTCTTTGTCGAGTGGAACCTGAGAAGATCAGAGAGTTTGGTTCTGTTTTGGACGTCTTCGTGAATGCCCAACTTGATGTTCTTTGAGAACGCTTCGTAAAATTTGTTGTAATCCTCTTTGTTTTCAGAGATCTCAAAGAACATTTCGATGCATTTCTTCACAAGATTCTTCCTGATAACCTTCAAAATCTTGTTCTGTTGAAGCGTCTCACGTGAAATGTTGAGCGGAAGATCATCAGAATCCACCACACCCTTAACAAATCCAAGGTAATCGGGAATGAGTTCTTCGCAATTGTCCATTATGAAAACTCTACGCACATAGAGCTTAATATTGTTAAGCTTCTTCCTCGTGTCGAACAGATCAAACGGAGCTCTCTTTGGAACAAACAGGATCGCCCTGAACTCGAGCTGTCCCTCAACAGAGAAGTGTTTCCAGTGAAGCGGATCTTCCCAATCGTTCGTCAGACTCTTGTAGAAAGAACAATACTCCTCCTTAGTCACTTCTTCAGGCTTGCGGAGCCAGATCGGTTTCTGCTTGTTGATTAGATCCCATTCATGAGTCACTTCCTTAATCTTCTTTTTCTTCTTTTTGTCCTTCTCTTTATCCTCGTCGACTTCTTCTACCTCGCCTTCTTGTTCCTTCTTGCCTTCCTCGTCTTCATCATCACTAACTTCTTTCTCGACGGTCTTCTCAGTCCAGAGGTAAATCGGATAGCTAATGAACTCGGAATGTTTCTTTACAATATCCTTTATTCTCCTCTCTTCCAAGTATTCCACCTGCATAAAGTACAAAAAACATATTTACTTGAGATTAAGAACTTCAATATACTAAAGCCTAAAGGTAACAACTTTCATGGATTATTCCGTCTCGTCACAAGCAGCAGCAACAGCAACAACAACAACAACAACGCCGCCTCAATTCCAAATAAGGGGATCAGCTATATGAATCCTCATTGACCATGTTACTCAACTTAAACTCATCTCAGGCCAATATTATTAAAAAAAAAAAAAAAAAAAATTACGTAGTAGTAAAAGTTCTTTATATTTTCTAAAGGCATAAATCTATAAATCTGTGAAAGGCTAAACAGCTCCTATAAAAGCATAGGACGTACACGACCAAAACTACAATATAATTTTCAACTAATAAGTATCGTCCAAAAAAATGAAACAATCAAACAATATTTGGTACCTGATCTTCCTTCAAGTAGAGGGTGATCTTGGTCCCTCTCCCCAGTGGCTCACCATTGACATCACGGGTGACAGTGAACGATCCACCAGCTTGCGACTCCCATACATATTGCTCATCGTCGTTGTGCTTGGTCGTCACCACAACTTTCTCAGCCACAAGATAGGAAGAGTAGAAACCAACACCAAATTGCCCAATCATACTAACATCAGCTCCTGCCTGTAATGCCTCCATAAACTCCTTTGTCCCGGACCTTGCGATTGTCCCCAAATTGTTCACCAAATCTGTTTACGAAACATAACCATTTCTTCAATAACCTTTCTTGGTCTTATGCTGAATTTGCTTTTAAGATCATAACACTACTGGCCAATATACCAACAGAATCCTAATAGCAGAACAATTGCAAAGCACTAAAGATTAAATTAAATTCGCTATTATATGCTATCAGAGGGAATACATGTAATTTACTACTCCATCTGTTCCACTTTATGTGACACAACAGTTACTATTTGAAAAATCAAACTACGTTTTCTTTGACCACGATATTTTTCAAATACTTTTAAACATTTTGAATTGTTAACTATTACTATGACCTACAGAGGCGCACCTATGTGGTAAAGAGAGGGGTCACCAGGCACCCAAAAAGTTCGGCAAAAATTCCATGCATACATGTATATGCTTTTAAAAAATAACGGTATATTAGTAATTGCACCCTATATACAAAGGAAATTTTAATTGAATGCAAAAGTGCACATGCGACATTCAAATCTTGGGTCCACCTCTGATAAGGTATAGTACTTTTATATTGTTTTTGAATACATATGTAGTAAATTTTATTTCATAAAACTTGAAAATTCTGTATCTGAATTCACATCGAACATTAAGTAATTCTATAACTGATAAACATAGAAATTAATCTGCTATTACAGGTTGAACCTATGCTAGTAGTGTAAAAGAAAATTTGCGCGCCACAAATATTGAGTATTCATGCACTTCATGATCAACATACCTGCTTTAGTCATACCGATACCACTGTCAATTATGGAAAGCGTCTTATTCACCTTATCAGGAACAATCCTAATAAAAAGCTCAGGCAATGCATCAAGTTTGCTTTTATCCGTCAAGCTCTCAAACCGAATCTTATCCAACGCCTACACAAATTCCACCAAAAAAATTCAACAAATTCAGCTCAAAAAATAGATAAATTGAATCAACAATGAAAACAACACATAAATTTAAACTACAACATAGTTAAATAGTATGTTTTCATCTAACAACTTAAGTATTCAAATGATACTATCACACGTTTCAATATGTTATCAGAGCAGAGCGTCAACCCATCACCTATTATCAATAACTTCAATCAACAATAAAAACAACACAGAAATTTAAACTCCAACATAATTAAATAGTATGTCTTTATCTAACAACTTAAATATTTAAATGATAGGATCACACACTTCAATATGTTATTATATCGGAGCGTCAACCCATCAGCTATTATCAATTAACTTCAATTAACAGTCAAAACAACACGTAAATTTAAACTACAACATAATTAAATAAATATGTCTTTATCTAACAAAGATGAAAGTAGCAGAGATGAGGATGCTGAGGTGGATGTGCGGGCATACGAGGATGGACAAGATTAGGAATAAAGATATTCGAGAGGAGGTGGGCGTGGCCCCCATGGAGGATAAGATGCAGGAAGCAAGACTCAGATGGTTCGGGCACATTCAGAGGAGGAGCATTGATGCACCAGTGAGGAGGTGTGAGCGACTGGCTGTGGCGGGCACAAGGAGAGGTAGAGGGAGACCTAAGAAGTATTGGGGAAAGGTGATCAGGCAGGACATGACACGACTTAGGATTTCCGAGGACATGACCCTTGACAGGGAATTGTGGAGGTCGAGCAATAAGGTTGTAGGTTAGGGGGAAGTTGTGAATATACCTACAACGCACTAGAGTGAGACTAGCCAGTTAGCAGTTAGTCTTAGGATGAGGCTTTATCTGTTGGATATTAGTATACCTTACATCCTTTTCTCCATCCTTTTCGTGTTTCTTATATTTCTTTTATTGTTGTTATATTATTTTATTATGAGTCTATTGATAGTACTAATATATTGTCTTTTGTTGCTCTCTTGAGCCGAGGGTCTCCTGGAAACAGCTTCTCTACCCCTCGGGGTAGGGGTAAGGTTTGTGTACATATTACCCTCCCCAGACCCCACTTGTGGGATTATACTGGGATGTTGTTGTTGTTGTCTTTATCTAACAACTTGAAGGGGACCATGCGACTAGAAGGTCATGGGTTCGAACCGTAGAAACAGCAAGAAATATAGGAATAGACTGCGTACAATAGACCCTTATAGTCCGAGCCTTCCCTGGATCCTACGAATAGCGAAAGCTTAACAACTTAAATATTTAAGTGATACGATAGTGGAACTTAGTGCACCAGGCTGTTTTTTTTTTTTTAATCTAACAATTTAAATATTTAAGTGATACAATAACACACTTCAATATGTTATCAGAGCAGAGGAGCAGACAAAGATCCTGAGTTCTGTTTCACCGTCAGCTATTATCAATAAGAACTTTTTACGTACTTGACAGACATAATTAAGTAAATAAACTGTAACAGCTTAAGCTTTTTTCAACGAAAACTTACATCAGAACAATTGCTGATTAGTTCACGTAGGAAAATCTCCTTATTAGTGTAGAAAGTATTGATAATTAAACTCAGTAGCTGATTGATCTCAGCTTGAAAAGCGAAAGTCTCACTCTCTCCCATATGTACGTCCGCCATTGATTTTCTTCTTTTTTCACCAAAAAAAAAAAAAAGTGATGGATTTGAACAAGAGAAAATTGAGAACTGGATTTCTTGATTTTTATTTTTTGAAAATGAGAAAATGGAAGTGATTTGCTTTTTATATGGAGGTTATCAGAGGAGTCGGTTTTTTTTTTTTTTGTTGGAAGAAGAATGTAGAGAGATTTGGAATATGTGAATGGTAATCTGATTTCGCGCTTCTTGAATTGTCTATACGTTAAAGTTAAGTCGTATATAAAGAATGCGACTTATACGTCGGTTAATGTTTTTTCCCCATTATGGGGTACCGTTTTGAATTTCCTTATTTATAATTACATATAAATTTGCTTTACCGTTGTTTATAATTCTTCGATAGAGAATTGCTTTAATAAAGATAAGTCAGGATTCAATTTTTTATCAGTTAATTTTTTATACATTTAATAAATATGTGTTGTGCTATATGGAAGAATACTAACTCATTACTATGTATAAAGAGATTTATCAATGAAGAGCTAAAATTTTGAAGGAAAAAAATTATAGATAATTAATAAGGATCCAAGGTGGAATCGAAAATGAGAAAAAACTTAGGCATGTGTAGTTTTGCAAACATAAATTGCAATCGGATAAATGCAACTTGTAAATTGTATTCAACAAATGCGACTTATATTTCAATTCGGCATATCCAACTTATAAATCGCATTTACTTACGGCGGCTTATATTTTTACATACCTATACACTATTAGAAACTTTATTACCCTCCCTGCTCAAGTTTCAATTTAATTATTTCCTATAAATAAATTTACCAATTAGATACACTTTAAAAATTAAATGAGTATCCTTTTATATTAGGAATCAATTATTTCCTCTATCCATGCGCTCGCTGTCTCTCTCCTGCATCCCTCCCTCTAAGTTTATCTCTATCTCTAAATTTCTAATTCCAGTAATGTAGAACAAAGAAAAACAGAGCAATAATTCCACCATTAACAACCATTAAAAAACTTTGAATTATAGTCGCTACTAAAATATTATTTTCTGTGACAATTACAAATGGTTGTCACTAAAAACCCTGTTTTTGTTGTGCGGACTTTTAAAGTCGCCACAAAAACCCTTACTTTTGTAGCGACTAACTAAATTGTGGTAGAAAACTTGATTTCCTATATAGTGAATTGAAGAGCAAATGGAAATTTTTTTTTATGTTGCAGAGAGCAGACGCATTAGAAACACTGAAAATGCAGAAGAGCAAAAAGGAATTAGGACGTGAAGGGTTGTCTTCTAACCAAGATTGCCCTTATAACCATAATTTTAGCAGTTATTCCCTGTTGCCATACAAACTTATTTTTTTAGATATAAGTTTTGAAGCCATTATAACAAATATGACAACGTTACTCTCTAATAGAATGCATGGGATAGGGATATTCATAAAAACCCAAAAAATCGAACCAAATCGAAAATCAAATTAAATCGATCAAAAAAAACCGATCATTTTTTGTTTGGTTTGAATTTTAAAAATCGAACAAATTTGATTTGGTTTTGGTTTTAATCAGAAAAAAATTGAAAAAAACCCGAACCAAACCGACTATAGGAGTAGCTATTTCAAATTTATTATTACACACATATATATATATATATGTATATTTTTATACAAAGTTTTAAAAATTTAATGGTAAATGTTAATAGTTTGCACTTTTAGTATCGTTCTTTACCTTTACATTCTAGTTTGACTAGTAGTTTTCTTTTGTTAAGTGTAAGAATCCATTTCGTGTTAAAAATAATATATTTTTGATTGAGTCCTTAAATTATTCATCACTATTTGATTCAATTATCATCAATATATTTTGGTAAATAATAGATTTCTCAAAGGGCAATTGATTTGATAGTGTTACGTTAAAAATGTGGTCGCCGGAATATGTGTTTGGTAGTGTATATCTTGTATTTAAGAAAAAATCGGCAAATAACCAAAAAATCAAAAAACGACAAAACCCGACATAAATCGAATTGTGAAAAAACCGACTTAATTGGTTTGGTTTGATTCTAATATTTGAAAAATCGACTTATTTGGTTTGGTTTCTTTTTAGGAAAAAAATCGATCCAAACCGAATCATAAATACCCCTAGCATGGGATGTAGCATGTGCTAATAGACAAAACAGGAAGTCCCAATTTATAGTTGCTTTATATTATGAAGGGCAAGAAGGGGAAAGAGGTCTAATCTTGTTCCAAGGTTAAAAGAGAAGCAATTTAGCGTCGAAGAAGGAAAGAAAGAGAAACCAAAAAGATTTGAAGTGTGGGTAGAAGATCCGGAGAGAAAAGGGGAAAGAGAAGAGAAGAGAAAAAAAGGAAAAAAATATAATAAATCTCTTAATTCTAGGCATTAATAATGGATTAAAAGCCTTTAAAGGTGGAATTTATATATTTTGTAAACAAAACTTGTTTAGGTAGGGTAATTAATTAAATATGGATATTTTTATTAATAAAGTTTTCAATAGTGTATAGTTATGTAAAAATCCCTTGATAAATTGCATTCAACATATTGGACTTGACATGTACGACTATATCTCTTGTTTAATGCGACAAATATAATTGTGACTAGGGATAACAAAATGGTTAAAAGAAAATAGTTAATCACTCATATTATCCGTTAAAAAATTGGTTAGATAATAAACTTTTTAAAAACGGGACAAATATGGATAAGAACCATATTATCCATTTAGAAAATGGATAACCATGGGTCTAACTTTTACATTTATAAAGCCCCAAATTGGGGGTTCCTCAAGTTAGAGAGACTAAGAATTCTCCCAAAAGTGATCATATGCAAGAATTCACGGATTATCTGTCGATTAGCCCATTTTTATCCGTATTAAATATGGGTCGGATCGGATAATTGATCCGTTCTTTTATTATCCGTTTTTTATCTGAACCATATCCGACTTGACCCGCCCGTTGGCCCATCCTAATTGTAACTAATCGGTAAATTTTAGTAATTTTACTGTCATGGGAGGTGATGATCAACTAAATTAGACTATTTCAACTAATTCAGAGCTAAATCTAGGATAAAAGGACAAAACAATTAGACAATCACTAGCAAACTACATCTTGGTAAATCTGTAGGCAGAGGCGGATCTATGCCTAGCCTTGAGGGTTATTCGATTCCGTAAATTTTAGTAAATTTTTTGTATATGTAACGTATATAATTTGAAAATGAATAATTTAAATTACTTGGCACTCTGAATACTAAAAGCTTGTAGGAGACAGTGGTTGAATAGAATATTAATGTCCCAATGACGTTAAATTTCTCTGTCGGCCTCTATGCGTAGATACAAAAATCCCAAACAAAAAATATGGAAGTTATATATGTTATTAATTGCTGCAATTATGGGGTCGACAAGTCGCTGAAGTGAAGTGATTATATTTATAAGCATGTAACACAAGGATTCAGTACTCAATAAAAACAATAAGTTTGGTAACTTTTTGGTATTTACCTATGTTTTTGTGAACATAGTACTATAACAGTTTCACCGTCAAATAATCGAAATACATACTCTCTCCGTTCACTTTACTTGACATATATACTAAAAGTAAATTTTCATTTTTACTTTTCACTTTACACATATCAAGATAAGACATTTTTTTTTCCTATTATACCCACAGTATTTATTACTCATTTTAAATTATTTTCTCAAATCCAATAAAATATGCATCAATTAATATGAATATCTGGTAAATTATGCACTTCATTTATTAATTCTTAAAGGGGGTAAAATATCAAAACGTGCCAAGTAAAAAATGAACGAAGGGAGTACAATTCACGCGACTCGAACATCAAATTAATTATAAAAGAGAAAGGTTATTATTCCTTCAGGCTTAACTAGAGCCTCAGGTTTAAATCTCGAGAATAAAAAGCAAGGAATAATTTTCCTTCAATGAACCTTATGGGGTACGACTCCGAATTAGTTAGGATCCAATGCAAATACACCGATTAATAAACTGAAAAAATCAATCTTGTTATAAATAGAATTTTATTTATGGTGAATATCTATATTTGGAGAGATTCTAGGGTTCATTGTTTGGTGACTAAGTCACCCTCTCCCTATAAATAGAGGGTTCTATTCTATTGTAATTCATCCCAAAATCAATAAGAACTCTCTCTGTCTACTTTTCTCTGCAATGTTCTTTTTCTTCTTTTATTGTTTCATAACACGTTATCAGCGCAAGACTCTAACCAACTGGGTAGAAGCTTTGGGATTGAGCATAATGATTGTCAATTGTTCCATGAACTTCCTTCATGATTATATTCTGGATTTAAGGTATGTATTTTACCGTATTTTTCTCTTTTATTCTATAATTTGATTTTTAATACAAGCAAAGAAAATAAATTTTTGATTATAACTCTAATGGAGTTAGTAAGAAATTATAACCACTCGAAGTGGTAAAATTTTTATGTCTTGCATTATCAAAGTCATGTATGATCGTGAGCACAAGAAGTGAAAACCCGTCCCATTGAATTTGCTCCATTCTCTTCCCTTAAGAGAATGTGATAGCAATATGTGATAAGTCTGAAAGAAGACAAAATTATTACTATGAATGTATCAATGTGGACGTAGAAATAGACGAAATTATAATCGTCATCATTGTGATAAATGAGAATAATAAGGATTCTCAAAATAATCATTCACTTTGTGAAAGTAATATTTGTCATGAGATTTTATAACAGGCAACAATTATGGTTGAAGTGGATCCAATACCAAGACGCCCAAGACTCTCTCTTTTATATGCTACTTATAAATGAAAAAGGTGTTGAGTTTTTGTGGTCTCTGAATTCGAAGATTCCCCAATGATCGGGAGGATTTCCTTTACCTTCCACAACGATCTACCCCTAGCTGTTATATGCGAGGTCAATAAAATTCTCCAGAGAGTGAGTTTTTGATCATAATGACCACCTAAAGTAGGATTTTCAGTTGTAGTTTTTAGTTTGGGGTGCCAATAGTAGCATAGTTGCTTAGTCGTCCTTCCTCTTACGTATTACAATTTAGGTGCTTTTCATGCTGCCTTTAGCGAAAAACACCACATTAGATGATTATGGTCCATTCATGATGTGAATGTGACAACATCTGATTTAAGAATACATATTCATTTTTGGAATAATATGAGCGTGCTAGTGGTATATACCACACTCACTTCTAGAAGGAGGTTTGAGAGGAAATAAGAAAATAATATTATTATTATGGCATAAATGATCATTGGTTACTGTGACGACCCGGCCCGTCATCACGAGAGTTACCGCCCCGTTTTCCCCTTAGTGTGTTGTTTCATGTCTATATCAGTATTAGAGTCTATCGGGTGAATTTGGACTGATTCTGGTTGAAAATAAGGCATATAGCCTTTTAGAAGGGAGTTTGTTTCAGAAAAGTCAACCGGATGTTGACCATGTGGTTAGAGGGCTCAGATGTGAATTCCGGTGGTTCGGTAAGTTTCGGGAGGTGATTTATGACTTAGGAGTGCGATCGGAATTGAATTTGGAGGTCCGGTGTAGAAATAGGCTTGAATTGGCGAAGTTGGAATTTTGGCGGAATCCGGTTGATAGGTGAAATTTTGATCCGGGAGTCGGAATGGAATTCCCAGAGTTGCAGTAGCTTCGTTAGGTGATTTTGGATATGCCTGCAAATTTTTAGGTCATTCGGACATCGTTTGGTCGGGTTTTTAATTGAATGTTGGTTTCGGAAGTTATAGTTGAAACTTAGGCTTGAATCCGTCATGATTTGATGATTTGTGTGTTTAAGGACGTGTTTTTATGATTGGAACAAGTTCGTACGATGTTTTGATTGGGTTGGTTGTTTTGGTTGAGGTCCCGGGGGCCTCGGGGTGATTTCGAGTGTTCAAACGGATCATTTTTGGTTAGCAAGGGGATCAGATTTTGCTGTCATAAATTGCAGAGAAATAAGGCATCGCGTTCGCGTGGGTGATGGACGCGAATGCGTAGAAGGAAATTGAGGACCTGAGAATTTGGCCTACGCGTTCGCGAAGGTGTTGATACGAACGCGCAGAGGAAGAAAGCTGGAGGTTCGCGTTCGCGAAGAAGGGCTTTGTGGTCAGTGAGTTTTGTGCTACGCGTTCGCGTAGGAGGAGGTCGCGTTCGCGTGGTTTCAGGTAAGTGTGCATCGCGATCGCGTGTGGCCTGTCGCGTTCGCGTAAGAGAAATTTGAAATCTTAAAATTTTGCTCATCGCGTTCGCGTGAGAAGTGTCANAGCTATTGGACGAGGGAGTAAGAGATTTTCACCTAGTTTCCGATTGGAGGTAAGTTTTATGGACTAATTACGTGATTTTATCCTAGAATCTTCATCTAAATCACTGAAATTAGGGTAAATTGGAGAAGTTAGGGCTTAGTTTTGGGTTTTGAAAATTTGGAATTTGAAGGGGCTATTAGACTCCGATTTTGATAAATTTTATATGTATGGACTCGTGGCGAGACGAGGATTCCGAAAATGTAAATTTCATAATTTTTTGAAAAGCGGGCCCGGGGCTCGGGTTTTGGCAACTTCGTGTTTTTGGGTGTTTTTCGAGTTATTTCGATTGGGTTACGTTCCATTGGCCTATTTTGATGTATTCCTATTGGTTTTTATTAGATTTGGCACCCGTGGAGGTCGATTCTCGAGGGAAAGGCATTGCGGACTAGTTTTTGAGCCGGTTCGAGGTTAGTAATAGATGTAGATGATGACCTGAGGGTTTGAAACCTCGGTATATCACACTGTGACGCTATGATGAGCGAGACACGTACTCTATGGTAAGTGCGGGATCGATTGTGGTTGAGGACTGTAGACTAGTCCGACCGAATGATGTTGAACTATATCATTGGCTTGAAATTAGCCGG
>MU744375.1:2932-29585 GCA_026770625.1 Nicotiana glauca | reverse complement strand
TGTCCTTTAATTGGAAAAACTCCCTTCCACTAACGCCCTTCGCGGGTTGCGGTAGCGCCGAAAGGAGGTGTGACAATGATGTTCAAGTTGAGCCCGCTGATGATCCTTCCTTATTTCTTTCTTCTTAGTGAAAAGATTTACATTTGCTTTAAATTCCCTTTTTGCAGGTACCTGTTTGGAAAACTATGTTTAAAGTTCTTGGATTCTTTTGAAATTTTTTTTGTAATCAAACCCTTGGTTATCATTTGAGGGTTGATTTTAGAAGTACAAGTCCCCAAGTCTTATCATGGGCCATTTTGTATAAAAAGTTTGATGACTAAGTTTATACTTAGTCTTTAGTTTTAAATATTAAGAAGTTTTTATTATCATTAAACTTCCGTTTGTTCTATTCTTGCCTTTTATTTTCAAGGACTTAAAAAATAGTCTGCATTTTTGTTCTTTGAAAATGCTTCTATTAATCTCATGACTAAATAATATGAGTTTTCTAAAAGAGGGCCCTTTTATATTTTGATACTTAATTAAGAAGACGTCTCAACTTCATAATGGTATTATCATACGATAAAAGAAATAGGAACACACATGTTTCTTTGAAATAACTTTGACAAGTTTTTATTTCTGAACCTTGACAAGTTTTGAATAATACTTTACATGTATTTGAATTACATCTATAACTTTCTCGTAACTGTTTTCCTTGTAACAATTTTTTACAAAAGAAGAACAATAGATACAAGGTTTTTCCTTATAACCCCTTTTAGTATATAGTCTTTACCCTAACCGTTTTGAGGTACATTGGATCCCCTTAGCTCCAAAACATTAGGAAGGGTTTGAGAGGTGACTCCATTATTCTTATGGGAAAGAACACTATGATGGATTCCATGACTTCGTAACTTTCACTCCACACTTGACTCTTCTAGGCTTGATTTTTCCTCAATCTTCTTTGCCTTTTTTATACACATGACTGTATATACTATGTAGTCCCCCAAGTGTTTGAGTGTTGAAGTATGAAGCCTCGAGCACTTAATAGTCTCTTTCACTTGGTCCTTTTCCTGAAAAGGAAATACATATGGGACTCGGAGGTGTGATTATAGATGAAGACTGCTCAACCCGTTTATATTTCTATCAGAATAATTGTAACCTTGGGCAAGGAATTTTAGTTTATTCCATTTTGCCTTACAGGTCTTTACTCATCATTTAGTACGGGTTAGCGTTTTGCCTATCATCTAAAATTGTTAGTAAAATTTTAATAATTCAAAAACTAAAATTTAACATGGTGATACCTGACCGTGGATTTTTTCTTAGAAGTAGTATCTCTTCAAATGAACAACATTCCAATTTGAAGGAAGCACCTTCCCGTCCATTGTTTCCAATTCATATGCTCCTTTTCCTGCAATATCACGAATTCTATAGGGTCTTTCCCATGTTGGACTTAATTTCCCCGTATTAGCAGCCTTCGTAGATTGAAAAATCTTTTTGAGCATGAAGTCCCCAATTTTGAAGAATCTGAGACGTGCTTTTCGGTTATAATATCGTTCTATGACTTGTTTTTTTGCAGCCATCCTTATTAGTGAAGCTTCTCTCCTTCCCTCGAGTAAATCAAGATTGACCCGCATCTCTTCATTATTCGATTCCTCCATTGTCTATGTAAACCGCGTGCTTGGTTCTCCTATCTCAACTGGAATCAAAGCCTCAGCTCCATAAACCAACGAAAATGGTATTTCGCCTGTACTCATTTTTGCAGTTGTACGATAAGCCCATAAAACTCCAGGTAACACTTCAGGCCAATTACCCTTTGATTCCTGTAAATGCTTCTTTAAATTGTTAATGATAATTTTGTTTGTTGACTCTGCTTTCCCATTACCAACTGGATGATATGGTGTGGACGTAATTCTTTTGATTTGCCAACTTTGGAAAAATTCCGTGATTTGGGCTCCTATAAATTGAGGGCCATTATCACATACGATCTCCTTTGGTACACCAAATCGGCATATAATATTTTTCCAAATGAAATCTTTGACTTCATTTTCTCGCACATGTTTAAATGCTCCTGCCTCCACACATTTAGTGAAATAATCAGTAAGTACGAGCAGAAACTTTACCTGTCCTTTCGCTTGAGGTAAAGGTCCTACTATATCCATTCCTCATTTCATAAATGGCCACGGTGCAATGACTGGATGTAATAATTCTGCAGGTCTGTGCATATTGTTATCGTACCTCTGGCATTTATCACATTTAGACACAAAACTCTCCGCTTCTTTTTCCATTTTGGGCCAATAGTACCCTGCTCTAATCAAGGTTCTTACCAGTGATCTTCCTCATGCGTGATTCCCGTAATGCCCCTCATGTATTTCTCTCATTACATACTCCGTTTGAGAAGGTCCGAGGCATCTTGCTAATGGACCACCGAATATTTTACGATAAAGATTTCCCTATTTTAAATAGTACCGAGCAGCCTTTTTTCGGAGTGCATGTGCTTTCCTCTTGTCATCAGGGACGGTACCATACTGCAAAAAGCAACAATTTCATTTCTCCAATCCCAAGTTAAATTATTAAAATTTACCTCATTCTTATCAGGTTCGAGAACTGAGTGAAATAAATGTATAACCGAGGCGTTTGCATCATTTGCCACATCAGTTGCGGATGTGAGATTGGCTAAGGCATATGCTTCAACATTTTCATCTCTTGGTATTTGTATGACCTTCCAAGTTTGGAATTGCTTTATCAGTTCCCGTACCTTTTCCAAGTACTGTTGCATCCTTGTTTCCCTAGCCGTGTAAGTCCCCAGCATTTGATTAACCACGAGTTGCGAATCACTTTTGATCACTACTTGATTTATACCAAGTTCTCGTGCCAATTCTAGACCTACAATCACAGCTTCATACTCCGCTTCATTGTTAGTTATGGAGTGACATTTAATAGCTTGCCTAATAGTTTCACCCGTAGGTGGTACTAGGACAATTCCTAAAAACCTGCACCTTTTACGTTAGATGAGCCATCAGTGAATAAAGTCCACGTTCCTGGATTAGCTCTATTAAGTATTTGTACTTATTTTTCTGCTTCTAATTGCATCCCTTGGCTAAAGTCAGCCACGAAATCGGCTAATACTTGGGATTTTATTGCTGTTCTAGGTAGGTACGTGATTTCATATTCACTTAGCTCTATGGACCATTTAGCCAATCTGCCCGATAATTCATGCTTATGAAATATATTGTGTAAGGGGTATGCAGTCACTACAACAATGGGATGACATTGAAAATATGGTCTTAACTTTCTAGATGGCATGATTAAAGAAAGTGCTAGTTTTTCCAATTGTGGATACCGTGTCTCTGCATCTAAAAAAGATTTACTAACATAATAGATAGGGGATTGTTTACCTTGTTCTTCTCGAACCAAAACAGCACTTACCGCAACTTCTAAACAACAAGGTAAATGAAAAGTTTCTCCCCAGCCTTTGGTTTTGCTAGCAAAGGTGGATTTGATAAGTATGTTTTCAAATTCCTAAGTGCTTGTTGACATTCCTCATTCCACTCAAAATTATCCTACTTCTTAAGGGCTGAGAAGAATATAAAATATTTTTCCGATAATTTAGAAATGAATCTTCCCAAAACTGCGATTCTTCCTATCAATCATTGAACTTTTTTCTTGTTTGAAAGTATATCAAAGATTTCTTCAATGGCCTTAATCTGTGCCGGATTCACTTCAATACCATGGTTAGAAACAAGAAAACCTAAAAACTTACCTGATGCCACACCAAATGCACATTTTTCTGGGTTTAACTTCATATTATATTTTCGTAAAATTTTAAACGTGTCAGATAGATGCGATATACGATCTTCTGAATGCTGAGTCTCAACTAGCATATCATCTATATATACCTCCATGGTCTTACTTAATGCTCTTGAAACATTTGTGTAACTAACCTCTGATACGTTGCACCTGTATTCTTAAGACCAAAGGGCATTATCTTATAACAGTAAGTCCCCCTGTCTGTTATGAAAGAAGTTTTTTCCTCATCTTCTGGATCCATTTTGATTTGATTATAGCCTGAATATGCATCTAAGAAACTTAATAGCTCATGTCCTGCAGTAGCATAAATTAGTTGATCTATGTGCGGTAAAGAAAAAGAATCTTTTGGACAGGCTTTATTAAGGTCTGTGTAATCTACACAGACTCGCCACTTACCGTTCTTCTTAGGAACCACAACAGTGTTAGCTAACCAGTTAGGATATTTTACCTCACGAATTGAACCAATTTTTAGCAATTTTTGGACTTCTTCTTGAATCACATGATTCTTGAAAGTTCCTTGCTTTCTTTTCTTTTGCTTGACTTGAGGGTATGATGGATCTTTATTTAATTTATGAGTCATGACCTCCAGTGATATCCTTTTCATGTCAGAATGGGATCAAGAAAAATAATCTGTATTAGCTTTTAAAAATTCAATCAACATACGTTTTACCTCCGGGCTAATATTGGCTCCTATATACAGTTTTCTCTCGGGCCAATGTATAAATAAAACCACAGCCTCTAACTCTTCTATCGTTGTTTTGATGTTCTCGTTTTCCTCTGGTTCTTGAATTTTATTAGGTCTTGAATCCATATCTGTTTGCCCTTGTTCAGTTGAGGTTGACACCATATTGCCCCCACCTGAATTTTGTAATTGCTATTTGTCTTCACCTTTAATAGTTGAATCTGCAACGGAAGTGATGCTTATAGATGTTTGTTGATCGCTTCCGATTTGACATATTCCCCATGGTGATGGAAATTTAATAACTTGATGTAAGGTTGATGGAACAACATCCATGTCATGGATCCATGGCCTCCCAAGAATCATGTTGTAAGCCATTTCCATATCTACGACCAGAAATTTGGTATCTTTGACAACGCCTTCTGCAAATGTAGTAAGTATTGCTTCTCATTTCGTTACAACACTAGAGTTGTCAAATCCTGACAAAGTATGTGCTTTTGGAACCAATTTATCTTCTGCTTGCATCTCACACAATACTCGTATCAAAATAATGTTTACAGAGCTGCTGGATCAATCAAAACTCATTTCACGTTAGTGTCATGTACAAGTAAAGATATTACTAGTGTGTCGTTATGAGGAGATAAGAGACTCTCTGCATCTGCATCATTGATTGTAATATTCTCTTCTTCCAGTACATGTCGCAATCGTTTCCCATGAGTGATTGTTATCATGGAAATCTTATTAGCTACAGTATATGAGATGCCATTGATATCTTCGCCCCCACTTATAACATTGACGATTCTGTTGGGCGAGGGTGGTTTCGGAGTCTCCTGCCTGTTCTTCATATATGCTTGTTTACCTTTTTTACTGAATAGCTCAGTGAGATACCCTTGTTTTAACAAATGATCAATTTCACCCTGCAGAAATCTACAATCTGCTGTTTTATGCTCATGGTCATTGTGAAATTCACACCAATGATCACAATTTCGTCTGTTTGGATTTGATCTCATCTCTTTTGGCCGTCGTACCTTATCTCCTATTCTTCTTAAAGCAGCTACGAGTTCAGAGGTGCTTACGTTGAAATTGTAACCACCGAACCTTGCCTTTAGACTTCCATCATCGTCTCGTGACCCACGTGTGTTCTGATCATTCCCGAACCTTGATGAGGAGGCTGATTACCTATTTCTAGGTTTGCAATCGTACCTTTGATTATCTTGCCTTGACCGTGAGTCCTTTCCCGCAGGTCCCATGTAAGGCTTGTACCTATTTTTACCAGATCGTTTTTCATTTTCTACACGCCTTGAGCTTACTTTTTCTTTTGTTTTATGTCGTAAAATAATATCTTCTTCAATCCTCATCTTTGTACTGTATCTGTTGTAGACATCATTCCACGTTGTTGCTGGGAATTCTCGAAGGCTTTCCTTGAGTCGCCTCATAGCTTCTGAGTTCTTCTCATTCAAATTGTTGGTGAAGGTTATGGCCGCCCAATTGTCAGGTACTTGTGGCAACGTCATTCTTTCCCGTTGAAATCTGTCCACGAATTCTCTAAGCAACTCTGAATCTCATTGCTTGCTTTTGAAGATGTCTTCCATTCTCTTTTCAACTTTTTGAGCTCCTTAGTGTGCTTTGGTAAATAAATCTCCAAGCTCAGCAAAAGAATTTATAGAATTTTCAGGTAAAAGAGAATACCATATTAGTGCCCCTTTAGTGAGTGTTTCACCGAATTTTTTGACCAAGACTGATTCAATCTCCTTCTTAGTCAAATCATTGCCCTTGACACCTGTTGTAAATGCAGTAACGTGATCTCGCGGGTCTGTTGTCCCATCATACTTTGGCATATCATGCATCTTGAACTTCTTTGGAATTGGGAGAGGGGCGGCACTTGGCTTCCAGGGCTATTGAGAATATTTATCTATATCAACCCCCTTGATCACGGACGGTACCCCGGGTATTTGTTCTATGTGGTCATTTTGCTCCTTAAGCTGTTTCTGCAATGTTAGTACTAGATTTTGTAAATCAGAATTACCTGGATTACCTGGGTCTCCCTCCTGTGTTTTACTGGGGGTTCCACCGCTGCCTGAATTAACCAGTCCAGAATGAGGATTCTCCAAAGTATTGTTATTTGGAGTAGGTGTGGGTGGAGCAGCAAGTAATTGACTGACAAAAGCTTGTAAAGCTTTGTTGACCCGAGTAGCGATAAGTTTTTGTAAAGCATCATCCATAGCTTCAACATTCTCAAATTGAACTTGTTCTTCTGTGTGAGATCCTTCAGAAGTTCCTTCATGAGATCGCCATGGTGAACCTTGTGGAGAAGGAACTAATGCATTATTGTCTCGCAGATCTCCCTAAAGTTGTTGGTTCGATTGATTTTCTTGGTTTCCTTGAATGTTGTCATTGTTGTTCGACATAGTTGGTAAAACAAAGAAAATCAAGTTGAGATATAACTGATTATCAGATTCCCAGCAACGGAACTAATTTGTTTAACCAAAAAAATAGATTTTTAGTCAAAGCTAGAATTTATAAGAATACGAGTTACTGATAATCAGAAAAGTATATAAAGAAAGAAATTTGAGAATAATATGATCAGAAAGCAAATAAATCAAAGTATATTCCAATAGTGTCTTGTGTCCCTACAATTGTTTGTTCCTTTCCCTTTTATAGTTATTTTGGGGGATACGAGCCTTACCTTTGTCATAATAAGGCTATTATGGGCAATTATTGACTTTAAATGCTACGTTACACAATCATATACATTAAATACATATTCTCTAACGTCTCCAGTATTTAATACTCATTAAATACCGTATCTGGACTCTTATTTGTTGTCAGATTCATTCATTTGATTCTTCATGATCTTTGAGCTTTAAATGTCTTGAATAGGTACGAGCGTTGAATTTCTTGTATGACTGCTCGTGCCTCTTCTATTACCTTGCTCGTATCTGTTGTTGCTCGTACCTCTTAACTAACCTTAATTCTTTAACCGTTTGACCAGTCTACGTGTCATGACACGTCATCTCCAATATGCAAACTAAAATTTTCCCAATACAAACACGTGGAACCAGAGACAGATGAAAGAGAAATTAAGTGAGAACCAAGATCGAGAACAACGTTATAGTTGACACCAAGTAAACCCCGAAAGAAACATGATCAACATGAGCGGATTAAATGTTTATCATACTATATTGACAATTACAAAGGCATCTAACTTCTTACGAAATATTGAGATATTGAGGTTGCAACCTACATACTGGTTGTAGTTCCCCCACTAAACCACACATGCAAAGCAAATGCAGTCGTTGCAATCTCCATGTTGTTAGGACCGAAAAATCAGGTGTCGTGCGTAAGCTAGTTAAGTAAATCTTTAACGACGATAAATAAGATAATAAAAGAGAAATATATCAAAAAGATACAAATATTTAATGTGGTTCGGTCAATTGACCTATGTTCGCAAATAGAGATGGGCAATCCACTGTATAAAATGAGAGTACAAAATATCGAGAGAACAATCTCACGTAGAGGCAAACACAAGTGATACATAAAACTTGTCCCGTAAAGTTCTCCCTCTAAATACGATTCTCAAACCCTATATAGCTACATTGTAGATTCTACTTAAAGAGAAGGAAGGATCCTCAATTAATAATAGTCCAAACTTTTTCCTACAAGAAAAAATGGCTTACCAAATATGGAAGATTTATAATTTTCTTCTAGAAGAAGGAAATCTCAATTATGGTAAATGTCTTGCCTTTTCCTTCAAAAGATAGGAAAATAAAATATGGTAAGAAAACCAGGACAACACCTAACAATTCTCCCCCTTGGCCCAATTTTTCTGTCGGAGCAAATTTGATCCACCTTCTTCACATAACCTTCAACATGTCGAATCTCCAAATCTCCACCTAAAAGTTTGTTTTAATATGAGTAGTACTCCGGTCAAATTTCTCATACAAAAATTATGATTATTATCAAATACATTGCGGCTAGAACCAAACCCGCCAAGATGAACCTGTCTTGAACCTCACTCTAATACCACTTGTTAGGACCGAAAATATCAGGTGTCATGCGAAAGCTAGCAAAGAAAATCTTGAACGACGATAAATCAAACAACAAAAGAGAAATCTACTAAAAGAGACTCAAATATTTAACGTGGTTTGGTCAATTGACTTACGTCCAAGACGGAGATGAGCAATCCACTATATAAAAAGAGAGTACAAAATATCGAGAGAATAACCTCATGAAGAGGCAAACACAAGTGACACACTAACACTTGTTCCATCAAGTTTTCTCCCTAAACACGGCTCTCAAGATCCATATGGCTACATTGTGGATGCTCCTGAATGGGAATGAAGGATACTCAATTTATAGAAGTTTAAAATATTTTCTACAAGAAAAAGGAATAGACAAATATGGAAGATTTATGTTTCCTTCTAACAATAGGAGAACCCAATATGGTCAGAAAATCAGGACAACACCTAACGATTCTCTCCCTTTGCCTACCTGAATCTCTTGACAAAATTGGAGTTGTTGTTCGGGGCTTGAAATCAGATTCTAAGGGCCTTCAAATCTGATCTTCACAGTTCAAATCAAAGACCAAGATGTTACGAACACTCAATCAAAATGTCAGCTCGATCTAATAGTTAACGAATAAGAAAAGTCGATTTGAAGATGGCTGGTCGGAACATATATCTGTTGCAAAATAAATACTTTTTTTCTCTCTTCTCTCTTGATGGAAGATCTCTCAAAAATTATTCTGATGTGCTTAAGTCTTTCAAAGACTTATACCAATGAGCAGAGGTTCAAGACAGATTTATTTTGGCGGGTTTGGTTCTAACCGTAACGTGTTTGATGATAATCGTAATTTTTGTATGAGAAATTTGAGGGGAATAGTACTAACGTTGAGACAAACTTTGCAGTGGAGATTTAGAGATGCGACCTGTTGAAGGCTATGTGAAGAAGGTGGGTCAAATTTATTTCATCAGAAAATTTAGGCCAATGGAAAGAAAGGGCAACACATTTAGCATAATTGAGATTTCCTCCTTGTAGAAGAAAATTATAATTCTTCCATGTTTGGCTAGTCCTTTTTCTGGTAGGAAACGGTTTGGACTTCTATAAATTGAAAATCCTTCCTTCTCATTCAGTAGCATCCACAATATAGCTATATGAGGTTCGAGAGTCGTGTTTAGGGGGAGAACTTTACGAAATAAGTGTTAGTGTATCACTTGTGTTTGCCTCTTCGTGAGGTTGTTCTCTCGATATCTTGTACTCTCTTTATTATAGTGGATTGCTCATCTCCGTTGTGGACGTAGATCAATTGACTGAACTACGTTGAATGTTAGTGTCTATTTTGGTAGATTTCTCTTTTCTTGTTTGATTTATCTTCGTTCAAGATTTGCTTTACTCGCTTCCACATGAATCCTGAATTTTTGGTCCTAACAAGTGGTATCAGAGAGAGGTTCAAGATAGGTTCATCTTGGCAGGTTTAGTTCTAGCTGCAACATTTTTTACGATAATCGTAATTTTTGAATGAGAAATTTGACCTGAGTACTACTCGCGTTGAGACAAACTATACGGTGGAGATTTGGAGATGTGACCTGTTGAAGGCTATGTGAAGAATGTGAATCAAATTTATTTTATCAGGAGATTTAGGACAAGGGGGAGAATTGTTAGGTGTTATCCTGAATTTCTTACCATATTTGGTTTTTCTATTCTTAGAAGGAAACATAAACCTCCTGTATTTGGCTAGTCCTTTTTCTTGTAGGAAAAGGTTTGGACTCCTATATGAGTATCCTTCATTCTCATTCAGGAGCATCCACAATGTAGCCATATGGGGCTTGTGAGACGTGTTTAGGGGGAGAACTTTACGGGACAAGTGTTAGTATGTCACTTGTGTTTGCCTCTTCGTGAGGTTGTTCTCTCGTTATTTTGTACTCTCTTTTTATATAGTGGATTGCTTATCTTCGCCATGGGCGTAGGTCAATTGAGCGAACCGCATTAAATGTTTGTATTTCTTTCGGTAGATTTCTCTTTTGTTGTTTGATTTGTCGTCGTTCAAAATTTGTTTTACTAACTTCCGTATGACACCTGATTTTTTTGGTTATAACACATATTTCTAATCTAGTCTACAAAGTATAAATAGTAGACAAAAAGAAAAAGAAAAAGTAATATGTAGTAGTATGAAATTGCAAGTTGCATATGTACCAATATGGCCAGCGTTAAATCATATCCTGCTAGCGTTGACATCTTGACTCAATTTCTTGAGTTTTGTTGAATCAACTTAATCAGTTTAATTTGTGATTAGACTTTGGGTTTAAAGGGAGCTAAATGATGAGCCGACTTGAATTACTTCAAAAGATAGAATGGTTCAACGATAAGGAAAACGAAAAGAAGCTAAGTTAGTGGAAATAATGTGGAGCCATAATTAGCATCGTACGTGACGAAAGGTGGTGGACAAGGGAAGCTATATATCGCGAGTCTTCCCCTATATAAATGCCAATTTAGAAGCTAGCAGACCATTTGCCTTCAACTTTTTGCTGTAGCTTTGCAGTAAGAAGAAGCAGATGGAAAAGTTTTAGCAATGTGATGAATCTTTTTTCTCATTTGGAAACTAAATGGTCTGACTCCATGCATTATTGCGAAAAAGACACTTGGATTGCTAGATCAGATCAGACCAACTTTATTTGTTACCAATATATGCACTATTCTCCACCTTATATACTTGATGGAAAAGCATGCATTGCGTTCAAAAAGGCTGTGAAATTAATAATGATGAAATTGGAAATCATCTTGCCAATGAACGGAAAGAAGCTAGTTTTGTTCTATTCAACATTCTTTCTCCTGAGTCAAATCAGCTCTTCTTTTGCTTCTTCCATTTTCTTTTACTTTTCTGATTGTGTATAGGCACTGGATTCAAGGGGCTTGGGTGGTAGTGGTGGTGGTGGGCAGGGTGGAAAGGGGGCTGGGAATTACATTTTGTGTCAGTTATAGCATTTAAGAAATTTTAGTTTAAGAATAATACATGCTAACTTTGTTATTAAATGGAACCGAAAGTAAACTCATACTTATTAGAACTGCTAATAACTTTTTATATAAGTGTTTACCCACAAAACAGTATCGTTGAATTTATTATGTGATTTATAGACAAGTAAACTTATTTGATCCAAAATGATAAATAAACTAGATTATAAATAAGATTTATCATTAACATCACAGGAAATGGCAGGACTGCAGGCTCCAGGAGCACTGCTTCCGAGAACCGAAGTAAGAGCAATATCCAACAAAAGTTGTATTATTTAGCTTGAGAATAAGGCGTAACATAAGTTTTGCTAGAGATTTTGTGTCCTTACAATGACTGTTGAAGCTACTATTTATAGTTATACATAGGAAACAAGATCCAGGATTAAGCCCCTCTTAAATGATGATAAAGGGGGCCATTGATAAAGATGCAACGACAGGATATGAATGCCAAAATTCTGCCTATTTAATACTAGGGAATATTCTTCATTAAATGCCATATGGTGACAAACATTCAACCCGCTCGCGTTGATCATGTTTCCTTCGGAGTTTATCCGGTGCCAACTACAGTTGATGTTCTCGGTCCTGGTTCTCACTTGACTTCTCTTTCATCTGTCTCTGGTTCCACGTGTCGTCCTATCATTCGATCATTTATATAAACTAATTTTACCCTATACAGATAGTCCCCCTGCTTTCCGCTGACCCATCTTTGTGTCATTGGGAATTTGGTGGAGATTCCTTTCTTGGTGGAAAATCTTTCTGAAACCTTATGAATAGTCTCTAACGCTTGATAGGACGAACATATGTTCGCATTTAATACCCCAAACATGTATTTCCCTACGATTCAACAGTATTTTCGCTGGCTCTTAAGGTAACCATGGCCATGATTTCTGTCGTCTATATCTTTACTTATACTCATCATTTTACCTCTTTCACTATCCAAAGCCCTCATAAATTCATTATTTTCTTTGCACTTAACCTTATTCTTCTTTGATATCTTTCATTTGCTCTTAACCCATAAACTCTTTATTGTCATGGCATCTTTTACTGAGTCCTCTAAATCTCTGGGTTTTCTTTTCGGTGGAGGCCCGAAGAGAAGAAACGATAAAGTGGCTGATGTTAATGTTGATCCTCCTACGGTGAGCACCATCATACCCAAATACTTGAACATTGTTAACGACTTCCAAGAGAAGTTCCCTTCTACGAATCCTCGAACTTGGCGTGCTATTAGGTATCCCTCTTTTATTCATCCTTCCAGTATTTCTACTGTGAAGGATGATTGTGACTACCATGACCTAAACATCATTGCTCCATACCTGGTGGAGCGGCTTAGCTTTACCAAGAAAGGTTTTACATATGTCTATACGTACCCCACAACTTTTGAGTTCGTTTTATTTGAGCGAGGGCTTGACCCAACGATCTTGGATTTTGCCATCGATACCAGGTCTGCTTCGCACAAGTAGGTCGTTCAATGTGGTGAACGGTGGATTGTCTGCGCTGGCTGTGCACGGAGATGGGAAAAACTCTAACCCTGGAACATATGATGGATCTCTACTCTCCCAAACTCTTCCATGGGGAGTAATAAATTTCAGCAAACGTAGCCACCATCATCTATTTACCAACATGGATGATGACAATAATCGTGGGTAGATGGAGCAGTTTTTTTGTCAGTGCTACCAGGGATATCATCCCGGCCACAACTTCATCTTTTCCTGAATTATGTAGTCATTCACGTAAGTTGGTAATCTATCTCTTTCTCCGTAAAAATGTTGTTCATTGTGATTGCTAACCCTTTGCTCCGTTATTTCAGCGTGCCCTCGAGTCTGTCTTCGGTGCAGGTGCTTCCTCTAGAGAAAAAGCAACCAAAAAGGCGGCATTCTTCCTCGATTGCGGGAAAAAATAAGAAAATAAAGAAGGCCACGCCCGAGCTGGTCGCAGCCACTGTGGTCATTGGCAATGACGAGGAAGCTAGTGATGGAGAGGTTTCCCTTCAAATGAGACAACGATCTTCATCAACTCAACAGAATGCTCAATCTTGAGAGCTTAGAACACCAACCAAGGGCGAGTTTAGAGCGCTCTGGGGAGAAATGGAGCTAGTAACTTTCTAGTCCCAATTGTTGCTTCCGATCCTGTGTGGTCAGAAACTGGTCTTGTTCTGCCTTTGGTTGATGAGCAACCAATAATCAATATTGCCTTCATCGCAACTGCTTCTCAACCTACAACACTATCAACTTCATCCCCCTCCATACCAGTTGTGGCTCAATCACCAGCAACTACTGCATCTCCTCCACCAGCCGCAGACGCCCGAGAAGAGGATGTCTCTCCTCCCAAGTACCCTGACTACGAGAATTTTGGGCACAACTATTCGCCCTCTTCTCTAGATCCTCAAGGGAGGAGAAGTGTCACTCTCTCGGTTTCGAGGGAGTGTCATATACTGTCTAGGACGGTGGAGCTTGCCAATTACCTATAGCCGCTGGCTTCAGAGAAAGATAAGAAGAAGATACATTCCCTATTCGGGGAGTGTATGGTGAACAAAGCCATGCACAATACGGCAGCGGCAACGTACTTGTTCACTTACTGTTTATTTTTTGTTTATCTGTTATAATGGGTTTTTTGATTCTGTATACATTTGCAGGCCAACTTCCTTGCTTCCTAAGGTCTTCAAAGATTTATCCTTGATAAAGAAGGACTTATGTCCGAGTAGGATCAACTGTTGGCTGAGAGAAATCAACTCATTGAGCGCCTCCTAGTGCCAGAGGCAAAAGCTGCTGAAGTGGCTGAGCTTGAGGCCCGATTGCAGCAAAGTGAGCAGGAGGCGATGGCTCACAGTAAGAAAGCTACTCAGGTACATGCAAATCTTCAAGATGCTAAATCTAGGTCGGCTAGTCTCAAGATACTGCTCTTGCTGCTACTGAGTGCGAGTCTGCCTCCATTGAATGGACAAATAATTTGGAGGCAACCTAGAACTCTAAAGTCAAAAAAGTTGTAGCTGCCAAGGAGAAGCGGGCTCGAATAGAAGAAAGGTATAAGAAGATCATGGATCAAAACATGGTTCACAGATCTACAATCTGTGATCTTGATCTTAGCCTAGGTACCGTACGATTCGATTGGGATGGGCCTTTTAGCCGAGGATGACAGACTTAAGGCAAAGCTCCGGCACCAAGGGGATTCCGTCGTCTTTGAAAAGATATACTCTATGTACTATATGAGGAGGAAAACCTTGGAGGAGGCGAAATCGGGCATTATTGATATTGATGATGAGATCAATAAGGCCTGAGCACTGGAGTTAACTGCTCGAGAATGTCTCCCAACTCAGCCTGATGCAACTGACTCTTCTAGTATTGATTCCAAGTATTCAAGGACCGAGGAGGAATTTGAAGATGATGCCGACGAAGGCCAAGATCCTGCACCAGCGACAGATCCGCCTAATTCTCCCAGGGGTGTGGATGCCTCTCTTCCCTCGAGTTCCAATGGCAATGAAGTTTAGATTTTTTTTCCTTTTTCCTTTTGTTGTTTTCCCTTTGTATATTTGCATTTATGCCATTTGGCATGCTTGAAAAATAAAGAAGACTTTTTGTTTAAGTATTTCACAAAGTTCATTCTTTTTTGCGTCAAATTAGATAAGGCTTCGGGTATATCTCCTTCCGATAGACTTTGGGTTCCGGGCATACACACTTCCGGAACCAACCCTTTACTATGAGGGTTTCATAAGAGAGGGCCCTTTTATGTTTATGGTGCTCTTGAAGAGGACGTCTCCTATTCATTCTGGCACTAGCATTCGAAGTTTTTAGTTAACTTTTAAATGATAAAATAAATTCATCGCTTGGACAAGAAACAAGATAAAAATAAATGACTTTGTTTCATTCCTTCTATCTTTAAAAGTACATAAACATTTGTTTTCTGAAAAATAAAATTGCCAATACATGTGGCTAACTTTTTCAACTTATTTCTACAGAGCTGGCCGTGAGTCCGCGGTCCCGATGAGACAGTATTATTCCCCGTTCTCGTAGTCCCAATTTTCGTGGAAATCATGTTGCCATAGTCTCATACTATTCCCCTAGTGTTCGTATGTGAAGTATACGAATTGGAACACTGGAAGCCTTGCTCTTCTAGGTAAAATGGTTGAATAGCCTTTGATTAACTGGCAAGTTTTACTTCCCATTAGGAATTTTCCATCGAGCTTATAACTATTTAACCATCGCGTAGTGATCTCTTATTTCAATGCCTTATCATTTTAAGGTCTTAGCTTTGCTGATGACGTTTCCTTCTTAGTATGCTTTCCGTTGCTACCTCATTAAAAACCTTGCCAGAAAAACCTTATTGGGACAAAAACTAGTCGAAGGGAAAAAACGTGCAACGTATACTTTTAGTATAAGCAAGATCCATCAACAATAGCAACTTTTGAGGTGAGTCACGTTCCAATTTCTAGGCAATTTGACTCAATCTTGATTCTCCAGCTCGTATGAACCTTTACCAGTGATAGCTAAAACCCAGTAAGGGCCTTCCCACAACGGACCAAGCTTCCCGATGTTGATTTCTCGAGTGTTCTGAGTCACTTTCCTCAAAACCAAGTCTTCCACTTTAAAGTAGCGGAGATTGGCCCTCCTATTATAGTACCTTTCCATCCTTTGTTTCTGAGCCACCATCCTCATATGTTCCAAAGCCCTGCATTCATCGAGCACTTGCAACTTTACTAGCAATGCTTCATTATTTGCTTCTTCGTTTGCTGGGAAGAACCTTAAGGTTAGTTCTCCTACTTCCACCGGGATCATATCCTCTAAGCCATATACCAGAGAGAAAGGTGTTTGTCCCATGCTTGATTTTGTCGTCGTCTAGTATGCCCATAGTATGCTCGATAACTCTTCCAGCCAAATACCTTGAGCTGCTTCTAACCATTTTTTGAGGTTTTGAATAATCACATTATTGGTTAATTCTGCCTGCCCATTAACGCTCGGATGATATGGTGAGGAAGTAATCCTTTTGATATTTGGGTCTTCAAGAAATTTTGTAACTTTGGAGACTATGACTTCTGATCTGTTATCACAAGAGATATCGAAAATGGAAAATTATATTTTCCGATACGAAGTCGACCATTTTGGGCTCACCGATCATTTGGTAAGGGCCTGCGTAAACCCATTTAGTGAAGTAATAAGTTAAAATTAAAATAAATCTTACCTCTGAGGGACCCGGTGGCAATGTCACAACTATATTCATCCCATATTTCATGAATGGCCATGGGGACAAAACATAATATAGAGCTTCGCCGGCTGGTATGCCAATTGTGTATGGTGGTGGCACTTGTCACATTTCTAAATGAACGCCTTTGTGTCTTGCTCCATCTAGGGCTAGTAGTATCTTACCCTAATTAGCTTTAGCACCAATGAATCTGTACCGGAATGGTTCCCGTAAATTCCTTCATGGACCTCTCTCATGATATAATCTGCCTCCGAGGCTCCTAAATATTGGGCCAAGTGGCCTTGGAACGATCTTCTATATAAATGTCCACCCAAGAGGCTGTAGCGAGCCACTTTGGTATGTAGTGCCCTGGATGCCTTTGGGTCTTCGGGAAGCTTACTATGTTGAAGGAAATCGATGAACTCATTCCTCCAGTCCCAGACTAGGTTAGTTGTATTTATTTCACAATAGCCATCCACATCCAGTACCAAATGCATAAGTTGAACGACAATATTGGTGTCAGATCCTTTTATCTCCGTGAATGACCATAAATTGGCCAATTGATCTGCTTCTACATTTTCTTCTCTCGGGGATGTGTGTGATCGACCACTCCTTGAAGCATGTAGGCAAAGTTTGAACTTTAATCACATACGGTTTCATGCGTTCCTTCTTTGTGTCAAAGATCCTATATACTTGGCTTACTACCAGCTGGGAATCACATTTGATCTCTATGACCTCAGAGCTAATTCCCCAGGCCAGCTTGAGTCCTGCAATCAATGCCTCATACTCGGCTTCATTATTAGTTAAAGGAATAATTTCCTGCATCAGGGTCTCCCCCAAAGGCGTGATTAGGATCGCCCCGAGTCCGGACCCTTTCACATTGGAAGCTCCATCCGTGAACAAGGTCCAAACTCTTGATGTCATTTGCGACACCATCTCTACTTTTGAAAAATCCAAGGGTAATAACTTGAGATTGAAATTGTCCACGAAGTTGGCCAAAACTTGCGATTTAATTGTAGTCCTGGGCTTATATTCAATATCGAACTAATTGATTTTGACCGCCCATTTAGCTAACCAACCTGACAATTCAGGCTTGTGAAGAACATTGCACAAAGGGAAGGGCGTCACACCGGCTATTAGGAAGCATTGAAAATAATGTCTAAGCTTTTGAGGTGCGACTACGAGAGCTAGGGCCAAATTTTTGAGGTGCCGATAACGAGTCCCCTCTCCTAAAAAAATTTTGCTAAAATAATAGACAAGAAATTGCGTGCCTTCATCCTTCCGGACTAGCACGCCACTTACTGCTAGATTTGATATGGCTAAGTATATTAGTAGTTGTTCAGCTTCGCTTGGCTTTGAAATTAGTAGGGGGCTTGATAGATAACGTTTCAGGTCTCTTATGTGATCTTGATATTTTGGAGCCCATTTGAAATTGATCTTTTTCTTCGGAAGAGAGGACAAATGATAACATTTTTCTAAGGATCGAGAGAGATGAACCTGCTTAAAGTGGCAAATCCTCAGGTTAGCCTTTGGACTTCTTTTATGCTTGTTAGCTAGTCTACGATGTCCTCGATGGCTTTGATTTTATCGAGATTTACCTTAATCCCCCTTTGTGAAACCAAAAAACCTAAGAACTTACCGGAGTCAACCTCGAACGCACATTTTTCCGAGTTGAGCTTCATTTTGTGCTTCCTTAGTATATCAAAGTTTTTTCAATGGCACAACTATATTCATCCCATATTTCATGAATGGCCATGTGGACAAAACATAATCTAGAGCTTCGCCGGCTGGTGTGCCAATTGTGTATGGTGCTGGCACTTGTCACATTTCTAAATGAACGCCTTTGTGTCTTGCTCCATCTAGGGCTAGTAGTATCTTACCCTAATTAGCTTTAGCACCAATGAATCTGTACCGGAATGGTTCCCGTAAATTCCTTCATGGACCTCTCTCATGATGTAATCTGCCTCCGAGGCTCCTAAATATTGGGCCAAGTGGCCTTGGAATGATCTTCTATATAAATGTCCACCCAAGAGGCTGTAGCGAGCCACTTTGGTATGTAGTGCCCTGGATGCCTTTGGGTCTTCGGGAAGCTTACTATGTTGAAGGAAATCGATGAACTCATTCCTCCAGTCCCAGACTAGGTTAGTTGTATTTATTTCACAATAGCCATCCACATCCAGTACCAAATGCATAAGTTGAACGACAATATTGGAGTCAGATCCTTTCATCTCCGTGAATGACCATAAATTGGCCAATTGATCTGCTTCTACATTTTCTTCTCTCGGGGATGTGTGTGATCGACCACTCCTTTAAGCATGTAGGCAAAGTTTGAACTTTAATTACATACGGTTTCATGCGTTCCTTCTTTGTGTCAAAGATCCTATATACTTGGCTTACTACCAGCTGGGAATCACATTTGATCTCTATGACCTCAGAGCTAATTCCCCAGGCCAGCTTGAGTCCTGCAATCAATGCCTCATACTCGGCTTCATTATTAGTTAAAGGAATAATTTCCTTCATCAGGGTCTCCCCCGAAGGCGTGATTAGGATCGCCCCGAGTCCGGACCCTTTCACATTGGAAGCTCCATCCGTGAACAAGGTCCAAACTCTTGATGTCATTTGCGACACCATCTCTACTTTTGAAAAATCCAAGGGTAATAACCCGAGATTGAAATCGTCCACGAAGTTGGCCAAAACTTGCGATTTAATTGCAGTCCTGGGCTTATATTCAATATCGAACTAATTGATTTTGACCGCCCATTTAGCTAACCGACCTGACAATTCAGGCTTGTGAAGAACATTGCACAAAGGGAAGGGCGTCACACCGGCTATCAGGAAGCATTGAAAATAATGTCTAAGCTTTTGAGGTGCGACTACGAGAGCTAGGGCCAAATTTTTGAGGTGCCGATAACGAGTCCCCTCTCCTAAAAAAATTTTGCTAAAATAATAGACAAGAAATTGCGTGCCTTCATCCTTCCAGACTAGCACGCCACTTACTGCTAGATTTGATATGGCTAAGTATATTAGTAGTTTTTCAGCTTCGCTTGGCTTTGAAATTAGTAGGGGGCTTGATAGATAACGTTTCAGGTCTCTTATGTGCTCTTGATATTTTGGAGCCCATTTGAAATTGATCTTTTTCTTCGAAAGAGAGGACAAATGATAACATTTTTCTGAGGATCTAGAGAGATGAACCTGCTTAAAGTGGCAAATCCTCAGGTTAGCCTTTGGACTTCTTTTATGCTTGTTAGCTAGTCTACGATGTCCTCGATGGCTTTGATTTTATCGAGATTTACCTTAATCCCCCTTTGTGAAACCAAAAAACCTAAGAACTTACCGGAGCCAACTTCGAACGCACATTTTTCCGAGTTGAGCTTCATTTTGTGCTTCCTTAGTATATCAAAGTTTTTTTGGAGATATTTTAAGTGATCACCTGCATTCAAAGACTTGACCAACATGTCACATATGTATACTTCCATTGTTTTACCTATTTTTTTCTCGAACATCTTGTTCACGAGCCTCTGATAAGTGGCTCTGGAGTTTTTAAACCCAGAAGGCATCACATTATAACAATATGTGCCAAATTTTATTGTGAACGAAGTTTTTTCCTGATATTTCAGGTTCATCTTAATCTGGTTGTACACGAAATAGGCATCGAGGAAACTTATTAACTCATGACCGGCTGTTGCATCAATCATTTGATTGATGTTTGGCAGTGGGAACAAGTTTTTAGGGTGCACCTTATTCAAGTCTTTATTATCTACGCACATTCAAAACTTGTTACTCTATTTCAGAACTACAACTACATTATCTAACCACTCGGGATACTTTACCTCCCAGATTGAACTGGTGTCGAGTATTCGAGTTAATTCTTCCTTTAAAAACTTGTTTCTGATCTTGGATATTGGGCTTTTCTTTTGCCTTACCGGAGGGATTCTTGGTTTAGGCTTAGCTTTTGCACGACTACCTATAACGGGATACCTATCTTATGCGAGTGCGACTATGCAAAATAATCAACGTTAGCTTTAAGGAAATTAATAAATCCTTACCTAAGTTCGAGATTGACCCATGTTCCTAAGTGGAATTTTCTCTCTAAGAAATTCTCAAACAAAGCTACTTTTTCGAGTTATTCTGCCATGGACTTGGTCGCGTCTATCTTTTCTGGTACCTGAAAGTACCTCGGTACCTGGTGGGATTCCGATGACTCCTCGCCTTTATCATCTTCACTCGGCTCATGAGCAGGCATCGGTTCTTGTAATTGCTATTTGTTGGGTCCTTCCCTTTACTGTTGGAAATTGACACTGTGTTCATTTCTCTCGCTGCCGGTTGATCTCCTCTTATTTGCTTGATCCCTTATGGGGTCGAGAATTTCAGTAGTTGATCATATGTTGATAGTACAACCGTCATTTCATATAACCATGATCTATCAAGAATTATGTTGTAACCCATGTCGCCGAACACTACTTTAAAATAAGGTGGTCTTTGTAACCCCTTCGACGCTCGTGGGCTGCTGGATCTCTCCTTGGGTTGTCACACTTGCCAAGTTGAACCCGGCGAGGAGCTTTGTTACCAGAATGATGCTTCCGGTTAATTTGGCTTGTTCCACCACTCTCTATTGAATGATGTTGGTTGAGCTTCCGAGGTCAACCAAAACACGTTTAATCTTAAAATCTAGAACATTAAGAGAAATTACCAGGGCGTCATTATACGACAGAAGAAGTCCGTCGGCATCTTCCTCCGGTGAAGGTGATATCGTCTTCGGTGACTTCCCGAGGTCTCATGTTATGGGTCATCGATACTTTTGTCTTCTTGGCCGCCAAAAAGGTTACACTATTTATTTCTTTCCCACCTACAATCATGTGGATATTCAACCGACGAGGGTTTTTCCCTATCTTCGAGGTTTCTGTGTTATCCCGACTGTGATTGTAGTTGTTCTTGGCTTGGCTCAGTCGCTCAAGAACTCCCTGAGATAGCCATTCTTCAACAATGTTGCCACCTCCTCGTGCAAATGCCGGTAGTCCCCAGTTATGTGGCCATGAGTCCCATGATATCTGCAGCATAAGATAGGATCCCTTTGGCTGGGATCGGATCTGATTGACCTAGGGAATTATGCCTTTTTTATATTCCTTATCGGCGATACCAACTCTGTGATACTAATGTTGAAATTGTACTCTGTCAACTTGGGAGAAGTGGAATCTTGGGTCCCCGATAACTCTTTGTCTTGCAACGATCTATTGTTTCGGCCACAGTTAATTCTTCTTTCGGGAGAAAACCTATCCGAGGACCAAAGCCTTTTACTGTCGCATCCCTAGTCTTTCTCATAAGGCAAGAAGAAATCTTTGGAAAATCACAAGTCTATGTCGAAATCATCCTTGACCTTATCCCGGTCCTTTTCTCGATCCCGCCTCTTGGTTGATGTCAGGAATTAGAGCTGATAATTTTCTATCCTTATCGTCGATACATAGCGGTTATGGATATCTTCCCAAGTGGTCTCATAGAATTCGAGCAGTCCTTCTTCAAATTTTGGGAGGCGCCAGAGCTTCTCGGGTTTAGACCCTTAGTGAATTGCTTGTTTTCCATTCATCTATCATGGCCGGTAACAATATCCTTTCTTTCTGGAATCTGATCATGAACTCACGCAGCAATTCAGACTCTCCCTACGTAATTCTGAATATGTCTGCCTTCCGGGCCTCGAACTTCCTGGCCCCAGCATGGACCTTAATGAAATAATTTATGAGCATTTCAAAAAAATCTATTAAGTGTTCGGGTATGAGTGAATACCATGTCAAGGCCCCTTTCGTGCTTGTTTCTCCGAATTTCTTCAGCAGAACCGACTCAATCTCATGTTGGGCCTATTCATTTCCTTTCACTACCATTCTATAAGTTGTGATGTACTCCTGAGGATCTGGAGTACCATCGTTCTTTGGTATGTCCGACATCTTGAACCATTTCAAAATGAATTTTGGTGTTGTGCTCAACTTAAACGTTAATGGGGTGTACTTCTATTAATCAAGGCCCTTCAACACTAGTGGTGCACTCGTAATCTGGTCCATTCGAACATGAAACTCATTCGCGTTCTGATTCATCTGCTCATTCATCTCCCTTATGAATCTCATGAGTTCGGTTTTGAAGGAATCATTACAATTGTCGTCACCGAATCCGCTGTCGGTACCCCTGGCTCCGTCGAAATTGACCTCACCCCTTAGTGTGTTGTTATCAACTCTTTGAATCATTTGATTTGCAGAAATGCTGGGAGAAACTGTGCCTCTTCTATTTGCGTTGTTGGAAACACCTGAAAATTCCTGCTTCAATTCCATCATGACTTGGTCTTGCCTTGAAAGATAGCCCATGATGGCTTTCTGTTGCTCACTCGTGATCCTTACCGTTTCTGCAAAGTGTTCGTTTTATGCATCATTGAGAGTCGGCTCCCACACATGTCGAGATATTGTCTGCCATGGACCGGATTTGCTACGTCCCCCTTGTTGCGGGTGTCACTAGTTGAATCCTCATGTAAAGGTATATTTGCGTGCCCATTGACTTTGTGTGCATATTGACATCTGTATCTGTCATTTTTGAATTTTTCTATGAAACAAAGAATGCAACAGGTTAGTAATAGATGTAAGGATCAACTCAATTACGTAATTTTCTAAGCCCCACGGTAGGCGCCAAACTGTTTACTCACAAAATAGTACAGTTGAATTTGTTATGTGGTTTATAGACAAGCAAATTTATTTGATCCAAAATGATAAATAAATTAGATTAAAAATAAGACTTCACGTCAAAATCAAAGGAAATGGCAAGCCTGCAGGCTTCGAGAGCATGCTTCCGAAGAGAGAAGTAAGAGCAATATCCAACAAAATGTTGTATTATTTAGCTTGAGAGTAAGGTGTAACATAAGTTTTGCTAGAGATTCCGTATCCTTGAAATGACTGTTGAAACTACTATTTATAGTTATACCTAGGAAATAAGATCCTAGGATCAAACCCACTCTTAAATAATAATAAAGGGGGGCACTAATTAATATATAATGGCAGGCTATGAATGCCAAAGTTCTTTACGACGGCTACCTATTTAATACTAAAAACTATTCTTCGTTAAATGTCATATGGTGTTAGCATATAATCCTACTTTTGGCTCCTAATTAAAAGAAACAAAGCTTCTTTTATGCGTGAAGTAACTAAAGCCCGAATAGATTCTTGATAAAATTATACTCTATACCTTTTATTTTGTATGATATTCTTTCGGTATAATTTAGTATGCTTGAAAAGGAATGAAATATTATTATATTTAAAAATAATTTAACTTAAATTTATATTAATTTAATTTTTAATGACATACTTTTATGGCCACATAAATCTCATGGTATATTAATTATTAGTTTCAAAATCTTTCTTTTTGAAGATAATCAAACAACGGCACATAAATTGAGATGGAGGAAGTAATTATTTGTATTGAACAACTTAAATATAATGTTATTTTCGGTAGTAGCAAATTCAAGATTTAAACTTTATGAGTTCAACTTTTAAGAATTTTAACATTTAACTCATTATATTTTTAAAATTGTGGGTTAGAAGCTACTATTTATTGCAATTTTATTAGTTTTACATATAAATTTATGCTCCGTGTTAAAAATGTTGAGTTCAATTGAACCCAGTATTAATATGTAGTCTGAATTACTCGGTAGATTGATTCCTTGCGATACATATAAGACATACGTATAGTTTAAATAGGAGCTACGAAGAGGAGATAATAAACTCCAAAGATAAGGAATTCATGAGAAACCTATATGGAAAATATGAATTTGAAACCATAATCTACATTTTGAAATAACCATACGGTTATGTCCTAACATGCATGCCAATTTTATGGGGGTACTTCAATTCATATTTATTTTCAAGCGAAATCAAAGCAAAATATCCATTAAACCTAAACTAATTATTTATCCTCAAACTAATTATAAAGAATATGCATACGTTTAAAAATAATTACCCGCCCCTTCACTTTTTTTTCCTGCCAAAGTGTTGCATTCACAAATCACGATGCTATTATTGCTATGACCATCTTCCCCCATTTCTCACTTATGTGCTTAACTCATTATTTAGTACAACATTTATAGAGAATATGGAGAAGTCGCTACTTTCCTAACATATATGATAAAAATATTTTCTTTTTGTGGTTCTTAGAGGGTATGGTATGAGGTTAAGCATTTATTCTTGTAGCCCACCATTGTTGAGCTTGAAACTTTTGAATTGTAATTTCAATATTCAGAGTTGTTATTTGATTCAAAGTAAATATTTTAAAAAGTTGTCTATATATCTTTAAAAAGTTCATACCGGAGATTTTTGGAGATTTATTATCAGAAAAAATCAAATGCACAATTGAAGGACCTTAAAGCTGGAAACTCATATAGTGGGCTTGTTGAGTTTGTAGTTATTTGATCTAATTCTGGTTGGATTTTATTTGAAATGTTAATTAGAAGTTATAGCAGAACCTTGAGCCAATTTGGTGGAGATTTAGCATAGAGTTGTGAAATTTGGGTTGAAATAAGTTGAACTAGCGAAGAAGATGAATTTGTACTGTATAACAAAATGATATACATGTATACCATTTTAGTATATAATTTTTAATTTACACAATTTATTCTAATAGTACTCTTATAATATATAGTATAGTATAGTAGTATACCTTTATAATTTGGCCCTTTTTAATTTATTGAATATTTTTATTGGAATCTTTTTAACTGTTTAATGGAGTTTTCACGCCTTTATCAAATTTTTATTAAAAAAAAGTATTTACTTATAAATGTAGAATGTAGGCTGTGGCTAAAGTTGAGCCATTTTGGTGGAGTTTTTACACTAATGTTGTGAAATTTGGATTGAAATTGAGTTGAACTTGCGAAAAAGATGAATTTATACTATATACCAAAATGGTATACTGTACATCGGTTTGGTATCATAGAGGACTGAGCTTTTTTTTGAAGGAATGAATCATACCTATATCATGTCAGTAATGATATATACCATATGAGTATATCATAGAGAACTGTCAAGTATTTTTTTGTTTGTTAAAGAAACGAACCAGTCCTCTATGATACTCTGTTAGTATATGATATACTAGGTTGATATCTTTCTCATTGGAACCTTTTTTAATGTTTCAATAGAGTTTTCACGCCTTTTTTTTCTTCTCTTTTTCTTAAACAAAAATACTTAGTTTAAAATGTTGGATGGAGGTTGTGGCGAGCTAATTTGGTGGAGATTTTGCACTAGAGCTGTGAAGTTTGGGTTGAAATGATGTTGAGTTAGCGAAGTAGATGAATTTGTATTATATACCAAAAAATACTTGTATATCAGTTTGATATCACAAAGGAGTGGGCTCTTTTCTGAAGGAATTAACCAGACTTCTATCTTGTCTATATATAATATATATATCACGTGGGTATCATATGAAAAAATAGTGAATGAATATTTATGATATTAGTTATATTTTATTGCTATATAAAATAAAGATGAATAAAAAAAGGGAGAAAACAAAAGTGAGTGTGATTAGATTATGTAGAAAAAGGGGAAAAAGAGTTAAATGAAATTATAAAAGAAAAAAAGAAAAAAAATGAACAAAAGGCAAGAAATAAAATAAATATAAATGAGCCAAAATTGAGTATGAAATCAAATTATTGTAAAAAGTGAAAATAAAAAACAATATGATTGAAAAAACATAACAAAAAAGAGAGAGAAAGCAAAAATAACGAAAAAGAATAAAAAAGAAAAGGAGAAAAAAGAGTCAATAACCCATAAAAGCTACAATGGGTAGGAAGGGTAATTAGTAGGGGTGTTCAAAATCGATCCGAAACTGAAAACTGAATCGAATCGAAGCTTAACGGCTTACTGGTAACGGCTTAACGGACGGGGAATATATTGAAATATTTTTATTAACGGCTTATCAGTTTGGGGAAGGATTATTCAATTTTCTTAACGGATAATCCGTTAACCCGTTATATATATATATATATATATATAT
>MU744374.1:0-30147 GCA_026770625.1 Nicotiana glauca | reverse complement strand
CAATTGAAACAAACACTGGTATTTTCTACACACTAATCAAACTAATTGCAATCAAAAATCATTTTTATTTTTTTATTTTGGAATTAACTGCTTGGGGTAAAAATCACGTGCTCACAGTACATGATTAATATTTTCATGTGCTAGGTGGCAGTTCATTCTTAAAGGGAAGGTCATAAATTCTGGATAGAATAATCAGCTTCAAATATTTAAATTGAATGTTATAACTGCTTAATAAGACCTGAGAAGGGTGCATACTATATTTTAACCAACAAATATCTATTGGTATTACCACACTCACTTGGTTGATCGACTACCGATATTTCGAACTTATTATGTATTGTAGAAAATAATTATCTGGGGATGATCGTACTTAAGGGATGTGTCAGTCATTTGGGTGCTGAGGTTGTGATCAGTTACGGTGATTTATGTGATCTATGAATTTGGAGACGGGGGAATTCTCAAAATATACAATTTCGGAATTGTGGCATGTTGAGGAGAGTATTTTTATCTAACTCATTGGATGCACTAGTCGAGCTAATTGATGGTGATAACTATACGCTGTGAGCGCGAATATATGTGAGGTTTGAACCTGTGTGCAAGCACTGAGCCAATATTCATGCTCGGAAGATGCGTAGGCTATGATATGCCTAAAGTGGGATATTGAACTTAAAGGTATAATGTTTCTCTTATTCGTAACTTTGTTAAGAACTATCTGGACTATACTTGAGATTTCCAAGATGCTAAATTCCAGAACAAACTTGGCGATTACTAATTCTGTGTTAACTTTCTGATTTGAGCTATGACAACGCGGTTTGCTTATGTCTACGGTATAGAGTGTTATTTATGCCAGTCCAGGAGCATGAGAATCTTGTTTCAGTTAGCATATACGTGTGTACTTGTTGGATTGCTTATATATTATATGCTTGGACTGGAGGTCGGTGACCGTGCCAGGTGGATTATGTTGTTGGAAACTAAGTTTCTCGTAAAGTTGATGTCAATGTGAGATATAGAAGAGCCGGTTATTATTATTCTATTCGTGTATCTTGGTTCCACTGTGATTGACGAGCTCATAGCATATCGTTGGGGTGGTACTTGTGGAACTTGCAAAGTGGCTCTATTCTTTGAGGTATTTTCCGTTTCTGGGGTAACTGGATGGTGCAATAGTGAGGTTGACTGGTATGGCATTGTATTATGTACTTCTCCGTGGGCATGATGATTCTCTTGCGGTACGAGACATCAGATTGCACTTGGTTGATGGTTTTGAGCATGGTGACTTGGGGTGTCTCAGGTGAACTAGTGTCTGAATACCTCGCGGTTAGATTCGGGTGTTCTGTTTCTATGATGTGAGATGAGTTCTCAGCCTTGTGTTGTGGTGGTACTAGTGAGCTTGTGGTACAGCTCTTTCATTTGAGTCATTTTCATGAATTTAGTATACTCGGACTGTTGCCTATTGGCACGCGTACTGTGCGAGTTGTGGCTTAGGCCTGTATTGATATGGCACGTCACCTGAGTAGTGAGTTGGATTAGAAGAGATCAGATTGATCATTAATGAATACAAACAGATTCGATTTCAGTATGTTGAAAGGATAATATCGAGCTTCGACTCAGAAATTTGATGTAGCAATTGCCAGAGGAGAAATTTCCTCATGAATGGTTGATCTGATCAATGATTATGGTTTATTGCGTGTTTCAATTACCGTTGGCAGTATATGAAATTGTTGGAATGAGACCTTAACTAATAAGAAACTTCTATCGGTATTTGGTTGTTATGGGCAGCTACTGTGAATGGAAGTTATCACTAGAAGTGTTTGAGTTATTGATAATTGCACCCGAGGTTGCAGGTATGGGGTTGTTACAGCTTGTTCGGGCTTATTCACAGTATAAATGTGGGATTCTGATCGTATGAAGGATTTCAAAAGTAGAAATTTGGTCCTATGGTTTGTGGGCTAGATTAGATTGCAAAAATTTCAGTTACTATGTGTTGTCGGACCTATATGAGATAGGGCGACGTGGGATCACCCCCGGGTTTATGCTTGATGAGGTCATTCAGCTTTTGGTTGGCTTCTAGGATAGCTCTGGGTACGCTCGAGGACGAGCGTTTATTTAAGTTGGGGAGGATGTAACGACCCGACCCGTCATCTCGTGAGTTATCACCCTATTCTTCCCATTTTCTATTTCTACATGCTTCATTATCCGTGTCATATGTAATCAAGTTGATTTGGAGTGATTTTGATAAGAAATGAGACACTTAGTCTCTTTAAGGAAGACTTAGTTTGTAAAAGTCAACCGGGACTTGACTTATGTGTTATAGGGCTCAGATGTGAATTCTGATGGTTCGGTTAGCTCCAGGAGGTGATTTGTGACTTATGAGTGTGATCGAAAGTAATTTTGGAGGTCCGGTGTAGAATTAGGCTTGAATTGGCGAAGTTAGTATTTTGGTGATTTCCGGTTGATAGGTGAGATTTTTATCCGGGAGTCAGAATGGAATTCTGAGAGTTGCTGTAGCTTCATTAGGTGATTTGGGATATGTGTGCAAAATTTCAGGTCATTCGGACGTGTTTTGGATAGGTTTTTGATCGAATGTGTGTTTTGAAAGTTTTGGAAGAACATAGTCTTGAATTCGATGTAATTTGATGGTTTTAGCGTTGTTTGAGGTATTTTGATGATTGAAACAAGTTTGTATGATGTTATAAGAGGTATTGGTATTTTTGGTTGAGGTCCCGGGGGCCTCGGGGTGATTTCGGATGGCTAACGGGAATTTTGGAGTTGAAAAATGCAACAGAAAAATTGCAGAGAACTTTTGTTCTATGCGATCGCATAGAAGGAATTATGGGGGCTGTTTGGCTGTGCTATGCGATCGCATAGGGAGTGTTGCGATCGCATATAGTAATTTGAGACCCTGGAAATTTGTTCTATGCGATCGCAGGAAGCTTATGCGATCGCATAGGGTTAAATCTGTAGCTGGAATTTTACTCTATGCAATCGCATAGGGTTAACTACAGTGCCCGGAAATTTTGTTCTATACGATCGCAGGAGCTCTAATGCGATCGCATAGTGTTAGCTACAGTACCCGGACAAAATGTTAAAAACATTTCATCCGCGAACCAAACCCATTTTTTCTACCATTTTTGAGCAACCTTGAGAGCTTTTGGACGGGAATAGAAGGGGTTTTGACGGGAAGTGATTGGAGGTAAGTCCTATGAACTAAATACATGATTATATTGTGAAATCATCCTTGAAATTCATGAAAATATAGCCAAATTATAAGAAATTAGGGCTTGAAATTGAAATTCTGAATTTGGGATTTGAGGGGCCATTTGTGGTCCGATTTGGGAGTTTTTGGTATGTATGGACTCGTGGAAAGATAAGGAATATTGTGATGTTAATTTTCTAATTTTTCGAGACGTGGGCCCGGGGCTCGGGTTTTGCCAAATCCGTAAATTTTGATATTTTTCGATTGTTTTCGATTGGGTATTGCCTCTTTAGTATAATGCAACATATTCGTTGTAATTTTGGACAGATTCGTCACGTGAGGAAGCAAATTCGAAAGGCAAGGGCATCGCGAAGTAGTCTTTTGGTCGGCTTGAGGTGAGTAATGATTTTAAATGATGTCCTGAGGATTTGAGACCCCGGATTGCACAACATAGTACTATGTTGAGGTGAGACACGCGTTATGTGACGAGCGCGGGGTCATTTACTATTGGGGATTGTGACTTGATCCATCCCGGTAGATATTTTATCGCGTATTTGATAAAGACTTGTTGTTTTTCACCATAATTTGGGCTTATTGCCATATTTGGGCTTTGTGCCAATTATTTGAAATCCTTTTATGAATTTCCATCACTATTTTTCCTCACTAATTAAAATATTATTTGAACTTAGTCCGATTGAATTATACTATTTCATGAACTCAGCTACATTTATACTCAACTTGAGATTTAAATGATGTTTATAATGTTGTTTGAGCTGAGAACCATTGTTTTACTGATGCTCAAGGGGCTTATGATTATTTTCTGGACTGATTGAGGCCGAGGGCCATATGTGAGGATATGTTGAGTGATGTAAGGAGGCTTTCAGGCCTCGAGTATGATGTGTGAAGGCTTTAAGGCCTTATGATATTGCGCTTGGGTTGTAAGAGCCCCTCCGGAATCTGTACACACCCCCAGTGAGCGCAAGGTACCCAGGTGAGTTGGGAGTGGGCCCGAGAGGCCGATGTTGTGTTTTGTGAGTTGGGAATGAGCCCGAAAGCTGATGTTGTGTATTTTGTGAGTTGGGAGTGAGCCCAAGAGGCTGATGTTATGTGTTGGTGAGTTGGGAGTGAGCCCGTGGGGCTGATACTGTACTGAGAGTTTGATATTGAGCCCGAGGGGCAAGTTTCTGATTATTCCTTACTTGTGGAAATTATTTGTCTTCATTGTTTTAAAAGAGAATTATCTAATACTTCACGGTTTTATTGTGTAATTGATTATACTGCTTGAGATAGCGGTATATTGTGCCTTTATGAGATTTCATGCTTTTAGTCATTATTTATTTTTATTACTCACTGAGTTGGAGTACTCACTTTACTCCCTGTACCTCGTGTGCAGATGCAGATAATTATTCACCCGGTAGCGGGTTTTGAGCTGATTGGAGATTTTGCCATCGTAGCTGAGCAAGGTGACTGCCAGCGTTCGCGGCACCGTATCTTTTCCTTTGATTCTAAATTCCAATATGTATATTACTGGTCTTATAATAGTGTTTAGATTCCTTAGATGCTCATAAGTTGTGACACCCCGATTTCGAGCTGAGTTGGGCTGGTTCCCCATTTTATCATTTTTCTTCCTCATTTATGATAATGTTATCTATGGTTTTGACTCATTCGTGTTAAGTAATTGTTAAAAGAGGTATTGTTAATCTGTTGGCTGGCCTTGTCTTCACGAGAGGCGCCATCACGACCGGATTTGGGATTTTGGGTCGTGACACATGTGCAGATCTTTCTTTCTATCTCTGTACTGTTCAACCAACCTCCTAACAAGGTGTATAGCTTCTGTAGTAGAACGACCCGGCATGAAACCAAATTGGTTGTCGGAAACGGACACTGCCACCCTCAACCTTGCTTCAACTACTCTCTCCAATACTTTCATAGTATGGCTCAGTAATTTGATACCCCTATAATTGTTACAATTCTGGATATCACCTTTGTTCTTATACAGTGGGACAATCGTACTCCACCTCCACTCATCCGGCATCCTCTTCGCCTTAAAAATATCATTCAACAACCTAGTCAACCACTCCGACCCTGTTTTCCCCACGCACTTCCAAAATTCTACGGGGATCTCATCAGGCCCAGTCGCTTTGCCCCTGCTCATCCTACTCATAGCTCCTCCTCAATATTGATGCGCCTGCAGTACCCAAAGTCACTGTGATTCTCGGAATACTCCAGTTCACCGAGCACAATATCCCGATCCCCTACTTTATTGAGAAGTTTTTAAAAGTAAGTCTGCCATCTCCTCTTAATTTGGGAATCTTCCATCAATACTCTACCATCGTCGTCCTTGATGCATCTGACTCGGTCTAAATCATGGGCTTTCCTCTCTCTCGCTTGGCCAACCTAAATAACTTATTCTCCCTTCCTCTCTCCCCTAGTTCCTCGTACATACGACTATAAGCCGCACTCTTAGCCTCTGTGACCGCCAGCTTCGCATGCTTCCTAGCTACCTTATACCTCTCCATGCACGCTCGCCTCTCCCCCTCACCTATACTCCCCACTAAGTCCCGGTATGCCTTTTTTTTGCCTTTCACTTTACCTTGTACCACTTTATTCCACCACCAGTCTCCTCTATGCCTGCCAAAGATGCCCATTGAGACCCCTAACACCTCTCTTGCAGCCTCTCTTATACAGTTTGCTGTCGTTGACCACATAGAGTTTGCGTCACCACTGCTCCTCCAAGCTCCCATAACCGACAACCGCTCCTCCAGCTCTTGAGCTTTGTCCTTAGTTAAGGCTCCCCACCTGATTCTCGGTCTTCCTCGAGCAGACATTTTCCTCCTCTTCACCATAATACCAACGTCCATCACCAAGAGCCTATGTCGCGTCACGAGTATCTCACCTGGGATCACCTTGCAATCCTTGCACAACCCTCTGTCATGCCTCCTGATGAGGAGATAGTCAATCTGAGTCTTCGTCACTGCATTTTGGAAAGTAACCAAATGCTCTTCCCTCTTCGGAAAGCATGAGTTAGCAACCACCAACCCAAAAGCCTTAGCGAAGTCCAGTAACGAGATTCCTCCTCCGTTCCTCTCTCCAAAGCCGAAGCCTCCATGCACTTCGTCGTACACACCTGTCGCTAAAATAAAAATCACAAATCAATTTTAAGATACATAATATGAGTTGAGCTAAAAAGTCTCGTATGCAAGAGTTTACTGTCTAACTTAATTTTTAAAGTGCTTCATATTTCATACTTTAAATAATTTTTTTTGGTAATTAAAAATTTTTATTACAAGTAAATATTTACAGCTTACTTACCAACTACAAACATCTTCTGCTGGACATGGAGCCCCAGCATAAGGTTGCTTCTCTACTCCTATACTCTTATTGTATTCTTTACTTAGCTCATACTGGATACCAATTCATATTACTTAGATAAGTATCCGATTTTTTACAATGTTGAGCTTTTATATGAATCTCCTAAATAATCAGTTTCACTATATTCTGTGCATTACTCTGTTTCTTCTGGAAAATAGTATTGTTCCTAGCTTGCCAAATATGATAGAATGCTGTAGCCAAGACCATTCTGTAAATCTCTGCTTTTGCACTCTTCCCTGCTGCCTTTTTCTCTGCCCATTGAACTTCTTCCTTCCACTACTTTTCCCTTTTCATGACCCCTTGCCAGTGTAGTAATTTTTGCCATATCTCTTTGGAGTATTCACAGTCAAAAAACAAATATTGCACTGTTTCATTGCTCCTGTGGCACATTGTATACAAAGTTTCATCTAGCGAGCCCCATCTTGCAAGTCTCTCTTTAATAGCTAACCTATCTTGTATAGCTAACCTTAAGATAAAGATCCACTTTGGCATTCCCTTGTTGTTGCATACTAAGCTTCTCCGTGTCACCTTTTGAAACCTCCCTTGTAGTGCTTTGTACATCTTCTTTGTAGAAAAACTGTCACTGTGCCTCTCATCGGTCTCTGAATATCCAGCCTTTTGAAATGGTTCTTTGACCTTGAAAATTTTTTGGATCACCCAGGAAGGAAAAGCTGTCATTGTGCCTCACATCAGTCTCAGTTCATACTTTAAATAATTATAAACTAAAAAGTTTAACTTTTAACATGGCTTATTTTATACAATTATTCAATTAGAAAAAGAATTTATATATTATTTCGATTACATAACTTAATTCACACTGGCTTGACATTCTCATGGCTATTTTTATATATTTATATAGCATATATATATATGCAACATCAAAAATAGAAAAGCAAAGAACCTTACTATGATCAATAAGTACTATGACTGCACAAATAAAGAATAGAAAAGAAGTTTACCTCTCAGGATGGCTGACAAGAAATACAAGAACACGGAGAGGAAGGGTTATGTTTTAATATTTTAGTATAATAATTTATATAAGGTAAATCTTAGTTTATTACATAGTTGGAATTAAAATATTTATACGGTAAAATACTTATAATTTTAAATCCTAAATATTAGGATAGCCAACATGGTCAATTAAAGAAAGGTTAAATAATATTAGGAAAATAACAAAATTTGTAATTTGTCCAATATAAAATCCTTTTTTAAGGGTAAAAAAAAAGCGAACGACATTCCATTAAGAGCCTTCGTGCTTCTAGTATAGTATAAATAGATATAGATATAGATAGATAGAGACTTATATCACAAGGGAAGCATTTTGAGAAGAAATATATACTTATATTCGAGCCTAAAATTTGCCTAGCGCTTTTGGAAAATATTTAACCATTTATTAAAAGCGATTGAGTTATCAAATTAATTAAACAAAGGGATTTTTACCTGTAATAAAACTTTATTACCCCTCATAATTAAGTTTTAACTTAACTACGTTGACATATACAATTTACCAATTATATACAATTAGTATTTATGAGTATCCTTTATTTATGAATTAAATAGGAAAATATTTATTTCCCATTCCTGCTCTCTCTCTCTCTCTCGTCTCTCATCTCTCATCTCTCTTTCTCTCTACCCGCTCTCTTTCTCTTTCTCTCTCTCATTCAATTTTCTTTCTTTATTTTTCTTTGCTTTTTATCCTCACTTTTTTTCCAGGAAACTCATCAATGAATTTTCAATATAGAGTTTTAATTTAGCAATTTCCTTTCATGTTGCACAATTGATATTCGAATTGAAATTGTCAATCAATAAATTTTGAAGGTGTTTATTTCTCCACTGTAACAACCATTAAAAAGCTTCAAAGCTTTGAATTCGAATTTAGGTTTTCAAAATCTATTGTTTGTTTGGATTAGGTGTCATTTCAAATAATTGAAAATCTTCTTTGGAGTTTATATCTCAATTTTGAGGGCATTTGGTGAAAATTAGACTTGATTTTAGTTGAATTTCAGATTTTGGGCGAAGAAGAACACATGGCATACAATATACTTACGAAATTGTGTTAAAGTTGTATGTAAATTGTATTTAAGTTATATTCTGTTGTAATTATATATTTGTATTTGATTATAAATACTAGTATCTTTTTATATAAAGTTGTTGATATGTATCAAAATTGTATTAAGAGAGGAAGTTTTGATTAGAAGAAGAACAGACCACTTACAAAATATATACAAATTATATATAAAAGAAACAAAAAGACATGGTATAAAATTTGTATGAAAATTATATTTAAGTTGTATGATGTTGTAATTATATATAATTATGTAAAAATTGTGCATGAAAAATATAGATAAGTTATAAATAAGTTGTATAAAATTTATCTTTAATCTATATGTTATTGTAAATATATCAAATTTGTATCAAATACTTAAGGGGCCTCTTCTCACCAGTTTTTAAAAGTTAGGAAAATATCGTCGTCAATTGAATATTTCGTTCCTCGATGTTCTTGCCTTTCGAGTAAAACCTTGGTGCCAAGCAGGTTGAGAAGCAGTTTGATTGACGAATTTGGTATTTGTTGCTTTATTAGAATATGCTTCAAGACAAACTCTTTCATTGAAACTCGCCAATTGGTTAGCCGAATGGACTGAAACATCACACGATCGTTTAAGGCACTAATAATGGATTGTACATAGAGAGAGGCGACACAAAATAAGGAAAGAGGAGAAGAGAGAAAAAAGAAAAAAAAATAGAAAATCCCCTAATTTAAGATACTAATAATGAATTGTATATAAATTGTAAGCAAATCTTGTTTAGGGAAGATAATATACAAAATTAGGACAATTTTGATAAATAAGTTTCAAATATTTTATTGAAACGAAAAAATCTTTATGAATTTTTGCTTTTCTAATGTTACATTTGTTGTTTTACGAATATGGTGTTGAGAAAATGATCTCCTATGGCAACTTATATAATTTTAATAGAAGAGAATGAAGTTTTTAGTTCTCTTGTGTGTTATTTTCAGATATGTTATATGTAAAAATAAAGATCTTCTCCCAAAAAAGACATAAAGATTTAAATAAATCAGTAACAACAACAATAACAACAACAACAATAGTCCAGTAAATTTTACAGGTGGGGTTTGGGGAGTATAGTGTGTACGTAGACCTTATCCTTACCCCGGAGGATAGAGATGCTGTTTTCAAAAGACCCTCGGCACAAGGAGAGTATAACAGAGAAAAGTAGAGAGAGAGAATTCTTATTGATTGGGGGCCGAATTACAATGGAATAGAACCACTCTATTTATAGGGAAAGAGTAACTTAACCACCAAGTAATAATCCCTAAAATCTCTCTAAAATATAGACATTCACTCAAGTACAATTATATTTATAACAATATTAATATAGAGTATAATATAACGGACATCTGTCAATTAAGAAGTATTGCTTACTCTATATATATATATATATATATATATATATATATATATATATATATATATATATATATATATATATATATATATACTCACACACACTATAATTAAATTACTAAAATTGACAATATGAAAATATACCTCCCCGGGCCTTTATATCTCTCGCCAAATTTATCATACGCACACGGACCGAATAATTTTCTCTCTCTAATTTTACAATCTCATTTCTAATTCGTTCTTCTCCCTCCGGAGCCGCCACCGTTTCCCACTTCGATATTGGACTCTGTGGCGACAGTGGTTGCTGTTGAGATATACTTTGTCTATGCTCGTGTTTTTTCAGCGTGGCAGTGATGGCTAGAGACGGTGACGTAGTAAGAGGAGCTGTAAGAGAAAACGTCACCGAGATATTTCCTAAACAAGGAGAGTGCAGAGTGATTGAAATCTCGGGAACGGTTGAACAAACTACGAAAATGGCTACCCAGAGAGGCCAAGAGAAAACTGAGAGAAAAAAGAGGAGGTGGAGATTGGGCGAAAGCTTGAACAAGGTAGATGGGAAGGGATAGGTAAAGGGTGAGTGATGCAGAGAAATTTGGAGATGGTTGCACGACCAGAGCGAGCCATATAACAAAAGAGAAAGGGAAGATTATGACTAGAGGAACAGGGATACTCCATGAAATAAATCTGCGCATTTTGGACGAGTGCTTGTGGAAAATGGAGAACGATAGGTTATTTATAGAAGAGGAGTGTAGAGAGAGGAATTTAATAGAGCAATTCAGTTTTTAAAAGTTCGTTATAGGAACTGAACGGAAAATTTGTGTGACGGATTTTTTTGGGTTATATCTGGAGCTTATGAGTACAAATGTAGTGTGGCCTCTTTCTGTTAGGTTGAACAGAAGCTAAGTACTGCTATTTTTTTCTCGATACTGAACGAGAAGTGAGTTTATCTATTCCATAATCTACATGCTGATGGTGATTACATTGTGATAACTGATAAGTACATTTTCTTTGTCCTTGTGATAACTGATAAGTACATTTTCTTTGTCCAGTCTGCCTTCTCAATCTAGTCGTCATTCGACCTCCAAATAAATCATATAGGCTAGTTAAATTGACATGGTTGCGATACTTTTTCATATTATCACTATTAGAAATAAGGAAAAAACCAATCAAATTTTTCCGACCAACGTTGGTCAGTAAAAAAAAAAAGACCAAAAATCGTCCAGCTTGGACGGAAACTGGAAAAAAAATATTTTACATTTATTTTTAAAAAAATACCGACCAAAGTTGGTCAACAAGTTGACCGAGCTGGTCAAACTTGCTTAGTCAAAGAAACTTTTACATTACTGACCAACTTTGGTCGGTAATGTGGACCCAATTTTTAAAAATTTAATATTTATATTATTATTTAAAATATTTTAAAAAATTTAAAGAAATGTTATTTAAATTTACCGACCAACGTTAGTCGATTAATGCAGGGGAAGCATTTACCGACCAACTTTGGTCGGTATATTTTAATTTCTGGAAAATAACCGACCAAAGTTGGTTAGTTATTAGGTCAACATTGGTCAAAATTATGAATCACTTTTATATTTACTATCTAAATAATATAAATGTAATCCATTAACACTTTTGTAATACAAATAATGAATACACTAACATATACTATAACATGCTATATATGTAGTTAAAGTAGTACAACAAAGCGTGTTATATATATATATATATATATATATATATATATATATATATATATATATATATATATATATAGAGAGAGAGAGAGAGAGAGAGAGAGAGAGAGAGAGATAGATAGATAGATAGATAGATAGATAGATAGATAGATAGATATAGATATAGGTCAAAAGTTTTATTTTTAATATTCAACGATACATCTAAGTAAGTTATAAATCGGTGAATCAATTTACAAATAGATATATTTGATGATAAATTATATATACTAATTAGCAGAATCGGGTTATTTTAGGGATACACTTGTGAAGATCCAAATCCGTACCCAACAACCGAGGTCTCCCGGCTCAAACCATCCAACTGGAGACCGACACCGCTTACCATGTAAAGCCTCATAAGGAGCCATCTGGATGCTTGACTGGTAGCTGTTGTTGTAGGCAAACTCCGCTAAAGGCAAAAACTGATCCCACGAACCTCCAAAGTCAATAATACAAGCTCGGAGCATATCCTCCAAAATCTGAATAGTCCGCTTTAACTGACTGTCCTTCTGGGGATGGAATGCTGTGCTCAACTCAACCCGTATGCCCAACTCTCGCTGAACTGCTCTCCAAAAGCACGAGGTAAACTGCGTACTCCGGTCCGAAATGATAGATACGGGAACACCATGAAGGCGAACAATCTCCCGAATGTAGATCTCAGCAAACCTCTCAGAATAATAGGAGACTGCCACAGGAATGAAATGTGCTGACTTGGTCAGCCAATCAACAATGGCCCAAATTGCATCGAACTTCTTCTGAGTCAGTGGAAGTCCAATAACAAAGTCCATAGTAATCCGCTCCCACTTCCACTCGGGAATCTCAATCCTCTAAAATACACCACCAGGCCTCTGATGCTCGTACTTAACCTACTGACAATTCAAACAACGAGCAACATATGCTACGATATCCTTCTTCATTATACGCCACCAGTAATGCTGCCGCAAATCCTGATACATCTTCGCGGCGCCTGGATGAATAGAGTACCGGGAGCTATGTGCCTCCTCCAAAATTAAATCTTGGAGCCCATCCACATTAGGCACATATACTCAACCCTACAATCTCAAAACTCCATCATCATCTAAGGTAACATGCCTGGCTCCTCCGCACTGCACCGTGTCTCTAAGGACACACAAATGGGGATCATCATACTGATGATCACGCATACGTTCCAATAATGAAGAACGAGTGACTGTGCAAGCTAACACACGACTGGGCTCAAAAACATCCAGTACCAGGAACTGATTAGCTAACGCCTGAACATCCAAAGCAAGCGGCCTCTCACCGACCGGAATATAAGCAAGACTGCCCATACTGGCTGACTTCCTACTCAATGTATCGGCTACCACAGATGATATAGAATGGTGATGTCATAATCCTTCAACAACTCTAACCACATTCTCTGCCTCAAATTTAACTCCTTTTGCTTGAACAAGTACTGCAGACTCTTGTGATCCGTGAACACCTCATGCCACGCCATACAGATAATGCCTCCAAATCTTCAATGCGTGAACTATGGTTGCCAACTCCAAATCATGAACTGGATAGTTCTTCTCATGAATCTTCAACTGCCTCGAAGCATAGGCAATGATCTTTCCATCCTGCATCAGCACTGCTCCAAGCCCAACACGGGAAGCATCATAATAGACTGTATAGGGCCTTGAACCTGTGGGCAAAATCAACACCGGTGCTGTGGTCAGAGCTGTCTTGAACTTCTGAAAGATCGCATCACACTCCTCCGACCATCTGAACTGGGCACCCTTTTGGGTCAATCTGGTCATCGGAGCTGCAATAGATGAAAAACCCTCCACGAACCGTCGATAGTAGCCTGCCAACACCAAGAAACTCTGAATCTCTGTAGCTGATGTTGGTCTAGGCCAGTTCTTGACTGCTTCAATCTTCTTTGGGTCCACCTGAATACCCTCTGCTGATACAACATGACCCAGAAATGCAACTGAACCCAACAAGAATTCACACTTCGAGAGCTTAGCATATAATTGACTATCCCTCAGAGTTTGAAGAACCACTCTAAGGTGCTGCTCGTGCTCCTCCTGGCTGCGGGAGTATATCAATATATCATCAATGAACACTATCATGAATGAATCCAAATAAGGCTTGAAAACTAGGTTCATCAAGTCCATAAAAGTTGTTGGGGCATTTGTCAACCCAAATGACATAACCAAAAACTCATAATGCCCGTACCAAGTGCGGAAAGTTGTCTTAGGGACATTGGATGCCCTAATCCTCAACTGATGGTAGCCAAATCGCAAGTCAATCTTGGAAAATACCCTGGCACCATGAAGGTGATCGAATAAATCATCAATCCTCGGCAGTGGATACTTATTCTTGATCGTTACCTTGTTCAATTACTGGTAATCATTACACATTCTCATTGGCACATCCTTTTTCTTAACAAATAACACTGGCACACCCCAAGGTGAGACACTGAGTCTAATGAAACCCTTCTCAAGCAAATCCTACAACTGTTCCTTTAGATCCTTCAACTCCGGCGGGGCCATACGATATAGCAGGATAGAAATGGGCTAAGTGCCCGGAACCAAATCAATGCAGAAATCAATATCCCTGCCGGGTGGCATTCCCGGCAGGTCTGAAGGAAAAATATCAGGGAACTCACAAACAACGGGCACAGAATTGATAGAGGGAACCTCAACACTGGAATCCCGAACATAAGCTAAATAATCCAAACACCCCTTCTCGAATACATGCCGAGCCTTCACATACGATATAACAGTGTAGGTAGAATGACCTGGAGTCCTTCTCCACTCTAAATGAGGCATACCTGGTAAAGCTAAGGTCACAGTTTTGGCATGACAATCCAAGATAGTGTGATAGGTTGATAACCAGTCCATCTCCCATATAATATCAAAGTCGACCATATCTAAAACAAATCTACGCGAGTCTCCAGACCCCCAATCACCACAATACAAAAGCGATGTACTCGATCGACCACGATGGAATCACCCACCGGCGTAGACACATAAACATGAATACCCAATGCATCACTAGGCATGATCAAATACGGGGCAAAATAGGATGACATATACAAATACGTAGACCTCGGATCAAACAACACTGAAGCATCTCTATCACAAACCAAAATCGTACCTGTAATAACTGCATCTGAAGCCTCTGCCTCGGGCCTGGCCTGAAGAGCATAAATCGGGGCTGGGCCCCACCACTCTGATCTATCTCTCTGGGACGGCCTACTGCTGGCTGGCCTCCACCTCTGGCGGTCTGAGCTCCACCTCTATGACCTCTACCTCTACCTCTAGTACCTCTACCCCTGCCTCTAGCTGGCTGGGTGGCCTGTGGAGCATCTAGTGCCTGAATCATAGCACGGGGACCCTGCTGCTGCGACTGAGTACCCCTCAACCTCGGACAAGACCTCCTGATGTGACCATACTCACCACACTCATAACATCCACCCGAATGCTGCGGCTGAGGAAACTGAGACTGGCCCTGGCGGTCTGAATGACCACCCCAGAAGCTCTGGAGCGGCAGTGCACTGATAGGAGCTGATGGTGCACTGTAGGACTACTGGTCAGAATACTGCCCGCAAAAACCACAGTCACCTGATGCACCATGGGAAACCTAGAGTGCTGACTGGAAGGGCCTAGGAGGATGACCCCTATCATATGAATCTCTACCTCCAGATGAGGCACCACTGAATCGGCCTGACTGACGGGGTCTCTTGTCTGCCCTATAACCACCCCCCTGTGACATCCTCCGGGCCACATTGGCCGCCTCCTGAAAGGATATCTCGCTCCCAGCCTCTCTAGCCATCTGAAGATGAATAGGCTAAATGAGTCCATCAATAAACCGTCTCACTCTCTCCCTCTCAGTGGGAAGTATAACAAGAGCATGGCGAGCCAAATCAATAAACCTGGTCTCGTACTGGGTGAATGTCATGGATCCCTGCTGGAGATGCTCGAACTGCCTTCGATAGGCCTCTCGCTGTGTAATAGGCAGAAACTTCTCCAGAAATAGATGTGTGAATTGCTCCCCGGTCAAGGCTGGAGATCCTGCTAGTCTAGCTAAACAAAAATCCCTCCACCAAGTCTTGGCAGATCCAGACAACCTGAATGTAGCAAAATCGACCCCATTGGTCTCAACAATACCCATGTTCCAAAGAACCTCGTGACAGCTGTCCAAATAATCCTGAGGATCCTCGGTAGATGCACCGCTAAAGGTAGTAGTGAAGAGCTTGGTCAACCTATCCAATCTCCATAAAGCATCGGCATACATAGCTGCCCTATCACCGGCATGGACTACCACACCCGGCTGGGCTGCTCCAACTGGCTTAACTGCTGGAGCCTGAACCTGGGGAGCTATCTGCTCCGGAGTACGAGTAGCAAGAGTCTGGGCCGCTCCTCCAGCCTGAGGGATGGCTGGTGCTACAGGAAGCAAGCTTGCTCGGGTAACACTTTCCATGAGACCCACCAATCGGACCAGAGCATCCTAAAGAACTGGGGTAGCAATAAACCCCTTTGGGACTTGAGCCGGGCCCACCGAAACTGCTGGGGCTAGGGCCGGAACCTCCTCGTCAAAGTCAACCTGAGGCTCTGCCACTGGTGCTGCTGCTCGGGGCTGAGCTCTGCCCCTACCTCGGCCTCTAGCACAACCTCGGCCTCTGCCCCTAGCGGGAACTGCCTGGGGCTCAGATTGCTGGTCGAAAGATGAGGAAGCGCGTGTTCTCACCATCTGCAAAAGAACAGAGTAGAAATTCAATTAGCGTTTGCTACACCTCCTTTTTCACCACACCCCGCAAGGGTATAAAGGAGTTTTTCCAATTAAAGGACAATCGAAAACGGGATTTGTTATTAATGTTTCAGAGTCGCCACTTGGGAGATTAATTGTGTCCCAAGTCACCGGTTGAATCCCGAACCGAGGAAATTATGACTCTGTTAACAGTCCGCGAACCAGAAATCCGGATAAGGAATTCTGTTAACCCGGGAGAAGGTGTTAGGCATTCCCGAGTTCCGTGGTTCTAGCACGGTCGCTTAACTGTTGTATTTGATTTTATCTGATTTTAATACATGCTAGCTTATGTGCCTTTTATTCGTAAATTGCGTTTTATCTTTGTTTATTTTAAAAGAATTGTGACGTCGTGAAAACGCGTTTCGAACCACGTCGCAATCAATGCACTCGTGGTTGTTAACACATTTCGACTTCGTCGAGATTTGAATTTGGGTCACATCAATGCGCACCCGAGTTTAAGAAAGTAATTTAATTAAATCGCGCCTAAAGGTTCTAACGTAATATTATTTTGGGAAAGGTCGTGAAGTTCGCTAAACGGCCCTCCCAAATTCTAATCAGTTTTAACGACCATTTATTGAGGGCCCCGCCTTTGTAGTTTTATTTGGCGAGGCTCGTCTCATTATTTTATTAAAAAGGCAGCCTAAAACGGACTACGATTCTCTAATTTTGTTTTTTTTTCTTTTGTCTATAAAATAGCGAAAAAGGCCTTGCCTACTTATTGCATTAAAACAACATTAGGTGTTACCAACTCAATTACAATTGGACCAAGACCCAAGCCAGGTGGTCTGCCGCACCTAAACCCATCAGACCTCAAGTAGAAGGTCCTGGGGTCGATTCCCTGAGTCGAGTGTACCAAGGCCCTTTTAGTTTTACCTTATTCGAGATCGCTGAACACTACTCCATGCTTAACAACTATCATCTTTAACAATTAACCAATTGGAAACATTTACAGTACGCTTTCAAACTCAGACAAATTCATGCTATGACTATACGAAATCAGTAATCCATTGCCAATCAAAAACAACCTGATTTTCCATTTCAAAACTATATGAAAGAACAACCAATGAGAAATTATGCTAAGCTACCATTAACAAACAACATGTTGACAGAATAGAATAGTCTCAATTAACACAATGATAGATTAATGTTTCAGTCATGCTTATTAACTAAATAACTACTACAAACTATCTACAAATTAGCAGTCAACAGAGGCGAACTCCAATGCATAAATTTGATGGAATCTCTTCATTTTATTTCCAATTCAACAGTTACATCAAACCAGTTTCAGATGTGTACCTGGAATTTGCAAAAGAAACATGAAGGAAAGAGTCAGCAGTAGCACAACAAGGCAGCAACAATGGAGTTAGCCCAAGAATAACCAAAATAACTAGTTGGACGTCTAGGTGTTCTCAACATGAATTGAAACCAACTTCAAAGGCAATGAAACAGTAAATAACTTTTTTTTTTTTGATTTTCTGAAGAGCTTTTGTTGATTTTTTTTTTTTTTCTTCTAAAGAACTAAAATCTAGACAGAATTTAACCTGAAATTTGAAAGCTGAATCAGATCTTAAAAATTCAGAATGGAAAGAATTTGGAGCTAATAATGGCTAAAAGAAGAACCCCCTTCCCCAAGGCAAATGCCTCACTATTTATAGGCAAACCTAAGGGTGGTAAATCAGATTTTGGCTTTTATTTCTAGTCCCTCATTATTTTCAGTTTGGTCCCTGTATTTCTAACTTGTTACTCAAGTAAATGCCTTTAATTTGCTGAAACCTACACTAAAGTACCATTCTAGAAGGCCCTAGGATGCTCTTCTACCCACAAAATACCTATACTACCCTTACCCCTACTTTGAAATTACTATTCCTAAAGAAACTACCCTTTTCTATGCCTAAAATGCCCTTCCAATAGTCTGAAATTTACAGACTAAGGTTAACTGATCCCAATCCCCTCACCCTAGCTGGAATTTAACTAAAGGTAATTAACAGATGATCTACTCAACTATATCCAAGCCTTAAACCTAATCAAATTGCAAATGAAGACTGAACATCAATTAAACTACTTAAACTAACAGAATCATTAATTCAAATAGACGAGAATCAAACAATTTCAAAGCGAGCTGGAAACAGGATCAAAAACAAAATAATCGAAACCAAGCTAACACTTTAACAATTAACTAACAATTGAACCTAAGAAGAAAAGACTTCGAATCAGAAATAGCTAACAAAATCAAGAAGAAACTCTATTGAAATTAAACTACCAATTAGCATATCTGGAAATAAAATTAAACCTAAAATGCAAAGAAGGCTCACTGATTAAGACAAATGGATTGAAAGGGAAGCAGAAGAAGATTTAACTAATAAAATCGTAGGGCTACAAAATACTTACTATGGAAAGCACTCGACCTTGAAAAGTTCCCAAAAGGCCGGTCCGAACGAACTCTAAATCCAAAGGATCCCTAAGCTGTATTGAAATTCATGAGGCTTTGGCATGGAATCTATCACGAAGGAGGTAAGACGGTCCCCTAGTATCCATTTGGGTGGGAAAAAGAGGCGGCGCCACTACTGGAATTCAAAGGCGGCGGCTAGGGTTCTTCGACTTCGAATCAAGATTCGAAGCCTTTGAGGTTGATTCGGAGGAAAAGAGATGGGGATTTGGCATGCGAAGGCTGAGACGATGCCAGGGTGTGATTTTAACGGCCATTGGCGTAACTCACGTCTTGGCCGGAATCTTCAAAATGAAGATTCGAGCCGGTGGGGGCTGATTCGAGGAAAAACGGGTGCATGGTTAGAAAGAGGAGATCGAGGAGGGTCACCGGTGTATTTTTGGTGGTCATCGGCGTAATTGTCGTCTTCGCCGCCGACGAGTTTTATCGGAGAAAAATAGGGCGGCGGCTGATGAATTAGGGTTTAGGCTTTGAGGTGATGGGGAAGGTCTGAGAGGGGGGGAGGGGAATTTTTCGGACATATATATATATATATAATAACCTAGGATGATCTCATCCGTTGGATCAACAATCAAAGGCCCTGATTAGCTATAAGAAAAGACGTCGTTTTGGACTTCAACGAATTGGACCGGCTGGGGACGTTTGTTTGGGCCTGGACGGGTGGAAATGATATGGGCCAACGAAGAGAAACTGTACTTGGCCCAATTCGGGCAGTCCATTTTTATGGCTTTTTTTTTCATTTTTATTTGTTTTGTGTATTTTGTTTTCACTTTATATTTTTTTATATTTTTTCTAATTTTATTGAAAAATGCAAAAATTAAAATGAACCTAATTTATTTCCATAATTGAGCTAATTAATTTTTTAAAATTGTTTAAATGTCTAGTTAATGACAAATTCAACAATTAACATTTAAGCATGCAAAAGTAGACTATTTTTATTATTTTCTTTATATTTTGTTCTAAAAGTAACTTAACCCCTAATTAGTCCTAAAAATATGAAATTATATCCTAAATGCAAATGCATATTCTTGTATTTTCATGTGAATTAAATGCACAAATAAAATGCAAACAATTAACAGAAAATAACACCAAAATGCACACAAATTGTAAAAAATAAAGAAAAATTATTTTATTTGAATTTTTGGGAATAATTAGCTTAGGGTAAAAATCACGTGCTCACAGCGTTGAGAAACCAAGTCGCACGACAAAAAAGAACAAATGTGAAACTTTTCCTAACTCGGTAGCCTCTGGAGGATAAATACAGACGTCTCCGTACCGATCCCTCAGACTCTACTAAGCTTGTCTGTGAGTTGTGAGACCTATGCAACCTAGAGCTCTGATACCAACTTGTCACGACTCGGATTTCCCACCCTCGGGAGTCGTGATGGCACCTACTGATGAGAGCTAGGCAAGCCGACCCTTAACTACCTTTAGCATTAACCAATTTACTTCTTTTAATAATTATCAGTAATATCATGAAAACAACGGAATAAAGTAAATAAGCGGAAGTCTTAAATTAGAGAATCTGAACAACAATGCGGAAAATCAACATAAACCTCTACCCAAGAACTGGTGTCACATACTCACGAACTACTAAGAGTGCTAAATACAACCGTTTGAAAGAAAATATAACTGTTTGTCTCGAAATACATGAGATAGACTGAAATAAAAGAGAGAAGAGATGTCGGGCCTGCGGACGCTTGCAAGTCTACCTTGGTGTCTCGCTGGACTGAAGGCTAACTCCTGCGCTACTGCAGCTGCTGTAATCATAACCACAAATCTCGGCAGGGGATTAACCATTAAATACTCTATCCCGGCAAGGGAACTCTACAGTACACGTATACACATTCCGGCAAGAGAGAACCAGCTATAACTAATCTCAATTCGAATTTTTTCATTTCTATTATCACCATTTCTAACTCGTAATTAACTTCCACGAACATAAGCTAAGCCTTTATATCACAAGTCTACTCGTTATTTCATCCATAGTATTATTCAAGAACACAACAAATGTCAATTTAAGACTCACGGTCATGCTCGACACTGACGTATAGATACTCGTCATCATGCCTATACGTCGTACTTCACAAGAAACACCTAGCAAATATGACTCAACTCCTAATCCCCCAAGCTAAGGTTAAACCGAACACTTACCTCGATGCTTTGAATTCAACTCAAGTCTCAATTATGGCTTAACCCCTCGATTCCACCACCAATCCGCTCGAATCTAGTCACAAGTTACTTAATTACATCAATAAGCGTTAAATGAATCAATTTGAATGCATAAAAATGGATTTCCCAAAATTTTGCCAAAAATTCCAAAATTGCCCCCGGGCCCACGTGGTCAAAACCCGAATTTCGAACCAAAACCCAGATACCCATTCCCCCACGAACCCAAATATATGATTTATTTTGAAATCGGGCCTCAAATTGAGGTCTAAATCCCCAATTTTTTGAAAACCCTAGGTTCAACCCAAAATACCCAATTTTCCCATGAAAATCCTTGATTTGAAGTTGAAATTATGTTAAAAGATGTTAAGGAGTGAAGAAAATGAGTTAGAAATCACTTACCAATCGCTTTGGAGAAGAAAGGTTGTTTGGAAAATCACCTCTTATGTTTTGGGGTTTTGAAAAGTGTAAAATAACTGAAATTCCCGTTTATTTATACCCCTCTGAAGCTCCCTGTGCGGACCGCGGCCGCACAGACCTCCCTGAAATCCTGCTGATCTTAGCCCCGCGCGGACCACACAAAGTCGACCGCGGCCGCACAACATCCACCGCAGACCGCTCAAAGGCAACCGCGACCGTGTTGGCCCCTCCGCGGCCGCACGTGATTTCTCGCGGACCGCGCAAGAGGGTTCAGAGACCTGCAATATTTCCTGAACCTGCAACATCTGATCTTTTAAGTCTAAGGCATCTCGGAACCTACTCGAAATTTACCCAACCGCTCGAAACTCCAACCCAAGTATGCACACTACCTCAAAAATATCCTACGAATATATTCCTGTGATCAAATCACCAATATAACATCATGAACATCGAATTAAGACTCGAGATCAATGAGATTTCTCAAAATTCCTATTAAACATAAATTTCCCAATTAGGGTCCGGATCACGTCAAACGACGTCCGTTTTTAACCAAACTTTACAGGAGTGATTCAAATCATATATAAGATTTATGCCGGGCGGGGGAAGGAAAATACGGGCCCGATACCATTACTTTCAATTCAGATTTCATTTCAATTGTCTTTAAATATTTTCAGAAAATAATTTCACTTAAAAATTCATATCTCGGGCTGGGGACCTCGGAATTCAATTCCGGGCATACGCTCAAGTCCCATATTTTCCTACGAACCCTCCGGGACCGTCAAATCACGGGTCCGAGTCTATTTACTCAAAATATTGACCGAAGTCGAATTTATTCATTTCAAGGTTAAAATTTAGCAAATTTTTCACAAAATGCCACATTTAAGCTTTCCGACTACACACCCGGAATGCGCACGCAAATCGAGGTAACTCTAAATGAGGTTTTCAAGGTCTCAGAGGCACATAATTTATTTAAAACAGGTGATGACCCTTTGGGTCGTCACAATAGATGGATCACAAATTAAAGAAATGAAATAAATTATAATATTAAAATTTAGATAGGAGCCTTATATGTGGTTAAATTGTGAAAAAGGGACATAATTTAAATACTTAAAAAAATAAAATGAATATGATATGAAGATTGACGTCTTCGAATTGAATCTTGACTTCTTGAGTACTCTTAAATCTTTTTTGAAGAGACAATTAATAAATAAGATTTAATTACTATTTTAGTTGGGCTTAGTGGTTAGAATTGAAATGATTGCTTTTATCTTTATGAATTTCTGCTTTTGCAATCATGGGGAAAAAATTAAGAAAATGATCGCCTATGGCCACTTACAATTTTAATGGAAGAAAATGACCGTTTTAAATCTCTTATATGTTATTTTCAGATTTCTTACGAGTAAAAATGAAGATCTCCTTGTAAACAAAGACATGAAAACTAAAAATAATTTTCTTAGTAGTTGTGCAATTTTTCTATAAAAAAAAAAAAAGAAGATTTTTCATCTACAACCTGAAAATTCTTTACACGTTCAAGTTTTATTTAAAGAAATGCATTTACAGTGAACACTGAATAGGTAACAGATTTAAAAGTGATCAAATTAAATGAACAAAACGAATATGACATAATTACTGCTTCGAAGAGAAAATCAATAAATAAGGTTTAATCCATCTATAACGTCTGATTTTGTTTACCAAGTCTGGAAACTCTAATGTAAAATTATAGAAAGTAATAAAAAATATATATAAGATTTTATTTAATACCCTACCATTTTATGTATCAAAATCAACAAAAATATGCTAGTATAGAAAACAGAAAACAAATATAAGTATTAATTATATTTTCCAATAATATTGATCTGGCTATTTCAAGAAGCTACATAATCATTAATACTCATTTAATTAGGAAAGAGATCAGAGTAATTTAGTTAATAATTAGTTATACCATAAATAAAATTAATAAATATTTAATCCATCTATAACGTCTGATTTTGTTGACCAAGTTTAGAAACTCCAATGTAAAATTATAGAAAATAATTGAAAAAATATAAGAATTTATTGAATACTCTATCATTTTTTATATGTCTCAAAATCAACAAAAATATGCTAGTATAGTCAGACCTCTCTATAACAGCATCCCTATATAACAACACTTCTCTATAAAAGCCAAGCTTTTTCGGAACTAATTTTTATATTATGTTATAATATATGTTCTCTATAACAGCACTTCGCTATAACATTAAAAAATATTCGGAACAAACTAGAGAGGTTTGACTGTATAGAAAACACAAAACTAATAAAGTATTAAGTATATTTTCCAATTCTATTCTGACTATTTAAAGAAGTACGTCATCATTAATACTCATTTAGGAAAGAGATCAGCCTAATTTTGGTTAATAATTAGTAATACCACCATTCAAATTACTAAAATCTCATAAAAAAATATACAATATAAATCTATCATTTACAAATCTATAAATTGAGCATAGATCAGAGAAGGCAAATAGACATCCAAGAAAATTAAGCTAGAAATCAAGAAAACCATGAAATCTCCTCCTCTCAAATCCCAAAACTTCCTTATTATTGCAATTTATTTACTACTAGTACTAAAATCATCAACAATAGTAGTAAAAGCAGAAATTTGGTCATGGCAAGTAATCAATGATTTGAACCTTCCATTGATTTTAACGTGCGAATCACAATTTAAAGGTTTACCACAAGCAACACTAAAACCAGGTTCTCATATGAGATGGAATGTTGATGTTAGTCTGCAACCACAAACATTAGTAGCGTGTGATATGCACACTCCTAGTTATGAGAAGAAAGGTTATTTCTATGTCTTTGATTATGCAAATTATAATGCTATGTGTGAAAAGGGGCATTTATGTAGTTGGCATGCTAATCAAGATGGGTTGTATCTCTTTTCTAGTGGAAAAATTAATTACCATTTTATTTGGGCTTAGTAGTTGGAATTGAAATTGAAATTGATGTTTTTCTATTGTTACATTTGTTGTTTTACAAACAAGGAAACAATTAAGGAGCTGATCTCCTATGGTCACTTACAATTTTAATAGAAGAAAATGATATTGTTAGATCTCTTTTGTGTTACTGTAACGAGCTGACTGGTCGTTTTGCTTTCTAGAATCTCATTCCCCTAAATAAGACTCCTCGTACTTGCTTTTACTGATTTATGACTTGCGGGGATGGTTGGTTCAGGATTTGGAAGAGTTTGAGTTGAAATCGGAACACTTAGTTCCTTAAGGTTGGCTTAAAAGGCCAAGTTTGACTTCGGTCAACGTTATGAGTTAACGACATCAGAATCAGGATTTGAAGGTTCCAACAGGTTCGTATGATGATTTCGGACTTGGGCGTATGTCGCGACCGAGTTTTGGATGACCCGTAAGCGTTTTGACGCCTAATAGTGAAAGTTGATGCCTTAAGGATTTTGAAGTTCTTTAAATTTGGTTTGGAGGGGATTTTTGTGTTATCGAGGTCCGAACGGAATTTCAAGACTGTAAATAATTCCGTATTATCATTTAGAACTTCCACGCAAAATTTGGTGTCAAGGGGCATTTGTGTAGTTGGCATGCTAATCAAGATGGTTTGTATCTCTTTTCTAGTGACAAAATTAGTTACCATTTTAGTTGGGCTTAGTGGTTGGAAATGAAATTGAAATTGAAATTGATGCTTTTATTTTTATGAATTTATGCTTTTTTATTGTTACATTTGTTATTTTACAAACAAGGAAAAATTAAGGAAATAATCTTCTATGGTCACTTACAATTTTAATAGAAGAAAATGATATTTTTCGATCTCTTGTGTATTATTTTCAGATTTCTTATATGTACAAATGAAGATCTCCAGGTAAAAAAGACATGAAAACTAAAAATAAATTTCTAAAGGATTATAAAATTAGTTTAGTGGGAGTATCAATTTTAGCATATAAAGATTGAGCGAAAAATTCATTGGTTGGATTCGATATATATTCATTGGCATGTCAACCGAAAATTTGTAGAGCATCATTTAAGGCACAATCACTTTTTTAATTAAGACAAAGAAATATAATATTCTATGATTCGATTGGTTACATTTGTTTCTTTACACACACATGGAATGCAAGTTTGCTTAACACTAGTAAGTAATATTTATTTACCCGTCCCACGCGGTCGTCAAGTAATAAAGTGACTAAAAGTCGGATGTCGATCCCACGAGGACTTGTGATTAACTATTTACTAAATTATACTCTCCTAATTATCCAAACAAGAATTAAACCTAGAAGTATTTGGTTCTAAACTAATTAAATAAATAAAACAAATAATGAACTTTTAACAGAGAAAGAGCAGATTTTTATGATATTAATGTAATGAAAACGATCTAGGGTTATGGACTATCTAACATTCCTATTGTATTCTTCAATTGAATTGACTAGCTAATTTATCTAGTTTATTGGTTGACAGGGTTAATATTGCTCATAAGAATCTGTCGAGTTCTTACTCGCCTATTCAAGCTAACCTAACGCCTGTATGTCTATGGAGTTAGAATCAACAAGAACACATTTATAATTCCGGTAAATCAACCAAGCAAAGCAGTTAGCTATATGTCTATCCTAACCGCGAATCCGTTCTCCGAGGCCCAGGTTCAAGAACTTGCTATACTCAATCCTATATGCAATCTAGAATTCCCACTTTGGAGTTAAACTCTAGATTCGTAGATAGTATTCAATTGGTGATCAAGCAATCAAATAATTAAGTGCAAGATTGAATAAATAAACCAATATGATAATCTAAGAAATCAAAATCAATATCCGAATAACAATAATCATGAAAGAACCACAACCCTAGAACGTGAAGTTTAGCTCCACATAGACATGGTAGCAAAACAACAAATAATCATAAAAAGACTAAGTTTGGGGAAGAAAAGATGAAACCCGGCCTCCACGGCGGCTCTGTGCTCTTCCTTGGTCAAAATTTTTTCTCAAAAACGTTCTCCTATGATATATACCAAGTAGGGTTGGGATCAAACAATTATACCTTCTCTAAGGTGAAAAAGGACACTTTTTTCGGGCTGGACTTGTGCTGCAGCGCACCTGGCAGCGCATCTGAAAGCGCATCTGGTGTAACATTCTACCTTTGACAGCGCATTTTTTAGCGCTGCAGTGCATGTGGGAGCGCATTTTGCACCCTCTTCCATTTAGAATTTGGAAAAACGTAAAACATGCAAGTTGTAGCCCTTTGCGTTAGCTTTCCAACCATATATTGTGAAGCCCAAATAGAGTTCTGAGAATAAAGTTATATCTATTTTACTAGACAGTACGCAATCTGCCCACTGGATTCTTTGTTCGCTCTAACTATCATCCGTTGACCCCCAAACACGATCCCATCTTAACTCCTTGAACTTTTACTCAAAATTTAAATCTCCAAATCACTTGAATTCATTTTATAACATCTACATAGCTTGAAATTACTCCTACAAGGAATAAATTACACAGTTAGTGCAAGACACTAGCGATTAAAGCTCAAACTCAATCAAAGTGCAGTAAATTTGAGTACAATAATCGACTAAAATACGTAATTATAGCCTATAATCAATACCCCACACTTAAACGTTGCTCGTCCTCGATCAATCAAACTACACTTTTTATTGACACGACCTTTTAAAATAATTTTTCTAACTCATCACACCAAGAATATTTAAAATAGACTAAGCACAAAAGCGTAACATCTTCACCTCAAGATTTGACTCACAAGTACCATGCATTATTCGAAACTCACCCACTTGCTCTAATATAGAGGTCATTGACATTACCTTTCCTTCAAGAATCAAGTGCCCTCACACAACAAAAGAGAGTAGTTCCACACAATAAACTTTAAGAATACTTAGGAACTCAAGATTGAAAGAATTCACTCACTCTCAGAAATAACATTCATGTGCCACAAAAGATGCACCATAAGGTTGCCCATAGTGTACTACTCCACTAATCGAGCTCATTCAATCCAGGATCAATTAGGACTTTATTTGGTTATAATGTAGGCTACGGGACGAGTATGATACGTTTAGATATAAGAGTGACTACACCTCCCTAAGCACTTTAATGCATACATTTTAACATTTAAACCACATACTAATGTCGAACCAAAACTCCACCTTCACATCAATGTAAATTACCTCATTCTTCTTTAAGGACACTTACATCAAGAGCCACCACTTTTTTTTTCACAGTAATCCAACTATTTTTTTTTCTTTTTCAATTCAAGTGGCTCTTACTTTTTCAAAACAGTGTACCTTTCTCCTTATTCAATTAGTTCCACTCAAAAGCCAAACCAACCACCCCAGACTTTAACTTTTACAAAGTTCATAACAATTCAAGTGCTCATGAGAGGTGAAAAGGTTCAAATAGATGGTTAATTCAAACAAAGGGGTAAGGCTTGTAATGTGGTTGCCAAAGAACAAGGATTATAGGCTCAAAGAGGTTAACTATGATACATAATAATTAGGGGGGTAACNGATTGGATTCATAGACACTCTAGTCAAAGCAGTTAAGCAAAGTTAAGATAATACAATTTAAGGTACTTCTACAAGAGTAAAAAACTGAGCCTAAGCGTCACAACTAGAGTACTCACTATTCTCAAGGCATAGCCAAGTCAAGAGATATTGCTTCAATTCAAAGAACAACACCATGGCTCCTACTCCAAAAAAAAAAAACTAACTACACCCGGTTCAAATAAAACCCTTGGAAAAGAACCGTGGCCTAAAGAAAAACCAAGAGGAAATTGCTACACTACCTACAAAGAAAATCATTTTGTCCTTTTCCTTTAGACATAAGTCCCTCAAGAAAACTGTCTAGGAGATCCATCGTCGGAAAAAGTCCAAATTTTTTTTTTCATTTTTCTAAAAAAAAATTATTCAATTAAACTAACACAACTAAAATAGCATAGAAAGTCACTCAGACAATCTCCTCACCCCACACTTAAAATTGTGCAATGTCCTCAAAGCACACTATAAATAATAAGAGGGTAAAAGAGACTCTTTGGTAGGCCAAAGGCCGAAGCATTAGCAGCTGACGGGATACTCAGACTTCTCCCAGGTACGATCCTTTGTGCGGGCACCCCACACTTAGTTCCAACCACATGGTTTCTTTTGCACTCGCCTATTGGCTTTGACTCCATGATCTGACTCCTAAAAAATACAAAAACAACACTACAAATATAACACAAAAAAATAGAATTGGGTTGCCTCCCAACAAGCGCTTGATTTAACGTCGCGGCACGACGCTATCACTTTCACCCCTTTTCCTTCCACTTTGAGGATATAAATTGTGCCCCTAATTTTGCATCAATTTTTCTGTCACGTTCATGAGGCGGTGGTTTGAAAATAAAGGAACCAAGCAATAGATATCGCATCTTGCACTTCTTGGCCCTTAAGCGAGGAATGGCATTTTGTCTCCTTGGTATGACAAATTTTAGAATATAAACACTTTGTTCCTCATCCATTGACCACTACATATGCTTGACTGGATCAATTCCCATATCACCAACCAAACATAACTTTGAAAAGTGTTTAGAATGAGGGCCAATACGCTCCAACTCCAAAATTGCATTATGTTTGACAATTTCAATTTTGCACTCTTCGTCAACCGTGGCTTCATCAATAATATTTTGGTCGAATAGCTGGAATTCCTCTTTCCGCTCCTCAAGCTGGCCAGTATCCATAAAAATTGGTTGTAGGGCATCAGACGCCTCAACCTTTTTATTCAATTGATCATGAATGTCATGAATATCTAAGCCAAATTGGTCTATTTCTTTCCTGAGCTCAGTTCTTCCTTCTATCAGTTGTTCTATAATATTTGAAAGACCATCACGGAGAAACTCATGAGATTTTATAAGTTGAGCTTGTTCCTCTAGCCAAGATTGGCTCACTATATCTGCTTCTTCAAAATTATTTTCTGGTGGGAACTCGCTCTCTTCAGCCACTTCCTCCGCCTCGGCCTTCATTCTCATGATTGATGCACTAATTCTTTGCACAACCTTTCGATTTTCATCTTGTAGCCTGACTACTTGCCTCATCATGTCCATAATACGAGCCCTGCTTTCCATATTCTCCACTTCCTTGCTCCTATCAAACTCATAGCCATTATTAGAAATATTATAATAAGAACTCTGAGAAGGATAATAAGAATTAGGACAACCATCCCAATGGCTACCTTGACCACCACACATATTACACATATTCCACTCAAAGGATTGAGATTGTGCGCACAACTCGCTCCCGATAATATTCCGACAATTTTTCCACCAGTGAGGTCCTCCACAATATGGACAAGGATCATCATATCTATTAACTAAATTAGACTATCCTAATTATCTATACAAGAATTAAACCTAGAAGTATGTGATTCTAAACTAATTAAATAAATAAAACAAATAATGAACTTTTAACAGAGAAAGAGCAGATTTTTATGATATCAATGTAATGAAAACGATCTACGGTTATGGGATATCTAACATTCCTATTGTATTCTTCAATTGAATTGACTAGCTAATTTATCTACTTTATTGGTTGACAGGGTTAATATTGCTCATAAGAATCTGTCGAGTTCTTACTCGCCTATTCAAGCTAACCTAA
>MU744373.1:0-14729 GCA_026770625.1 Nicotiana glauca | reverse complement strand
ATATATATATATATATATATATATATATATATATATATATATGTGTGTGTGTGTGTGTGTGTGTGTGTATATGTGTGTGTGTGTGTGTGTGTGTGTGTGTGTCACGACCCAATTAAGGATCGAGGCTCATCGGTGCTCTCAAGTAAGCCTCATCGGTATTTTACAAAAAATCGGACAAAGTTTCCCCTATTTTTGGACTATCCAAAAAATTTCCTGTCTCAAATCAGCGATCAAACACCCTAATAGCAATTCAAACAATCGACAACTTATTAATTAACCAAAATAGTCTTTACCATGACTAATCAACCCACTAACAACAAAAAATACTAATTTATCTCTAACTTTGATAATAAAGAACGATACTCGACATAAAACTAATAGCAAAATAATACGCATAATACTAAAAGAATGACTATAGAGCGACTCTAAGAATTCAAAGATAAAACCATAACAATTGATAAAAATCTCCGCCCATGCGAACAAGTGCGAGGCTCACCAAGAATTCTCAACATGTGCGCTCTAATTAACCAAAATCTTCGCCTGCATCAACTGCTGTCTCTGGAAAAAAAAATTAGCGGGGAATGAGCCGCTAGCTCAGTGAGTAATAACACTTAACCACAACCGTTTTTAATTTGGGGACAAGTCAGAAAACATACTAGTATATCAAATAGAAAACAACATAAAAATGCCATTTCAAAAACAATAAATAATTTTCAGCCTCATCATACTTTTCTTGTAGTATAATACAAATACAATTTAGTAAATAAGCTCGGTAACTACTGTATAATATCAGTATTCACATTTTTGGGAGGTTTCAATGAACGGATCATGTAATCGGTATAACTATGGATTTCTTCGTAAGAAGTCAAATATAACGGTAGTCCCTACTCGAGAGAAATCGGTAACGGTATGCTATTTCTACCTTTCCACTAGCGAGGGATATAACGGTAATTGGTAATTACAAGGTGCACCAAGTCTAACAAACCCGCCGTTAGCTACGGGATCCTTCAAATTCTACTCCCATTTATACTTATCTCTCGTAGAAAATATTTTAAAACAATACAGGGCATTTCGGTTCTTATCAAATCATATAATTGTTTTCGATAACAGTAAATTCAAGTAACGGTACAACAGATCTAATGACAATGAAAATATTTAAAACCACGATATTCATCTCATATAACTATTTCGGTATCATATCGAGTAAAAGACTTGTCCCATATTCAACTTAAAATAAACGGTAACATATTCATATTAAACATCATGAAAGTTATGAAAACCCAAATTGCGGTAAGATTGCTACTCACAGTACTCGTACCGAAATACCAAATGCTTCACCTCGAGCGATTTGTACAAATTCTTCTGATCAATCTATAATTATATAATATCGATCTCATGTTAATTTTCTTATTTAGGCTAATTCATAGCTATTTTAGAATACCCAACCCTCGAGGTTTCATGTTTGACTCTTAATTTGCCTAGAATAATTCTTATTGGTATTTAATTTCTTATACTTTGTGAAACCCTTCAAATATATGAACTGAGATAATAAGAATTACTAGAAGAAAAGAACCCAGATGAGAAATTCGAGTATTACCCGTAAAAACCAGTGCGTATTTAAGATTTCTCAAGATTTGGTTCTAGCCTCTTTCTTCTTCTCCCTTTCTTTCCTTCTTTGTTTTTTTTCCGGTCTGAAGCTTCTACTGCGTCGAACTCAGAAGACCTTTCTTTTCTTTTGTTTTGTCGTTTGAAGCTTTTTGCTTCCTGTCACACCTCCTTTTTACTATACACCCCTTGGAAGGGCGTAAAGGAGTTTTTTCAATTAAAGGACAATCGAAACGGGATTTAGTTAATAATTAATCAGAGTCGCCACTTGGAAGATTAAAGGTGCTCCAAGTCACCGGTTGAATTCCGAACCGAGGAAATTACGACTCTGTTAACAGTCTGCGAACCAGAAATCCGGGTAAGGAATTCTGTTAACCCGGGAGAAGGTGTTAGGCATTCCCGGGTTCCATGGTTCTAGCACGGTCGCTCAACTATTGTATTTGATTTTATCTGATTTCAAAACATGTTCTAACTTACGTACCTTTTATTAGTAACCCGCTCTTATTTTTATTTTAACAATAATTGCAACGTTGTGAAAATGCATCTCAAACCACGTCGCACCAGTGTACCCGTGGTTGTCAACACATTTCGACTCCGTTGAGATTTGGATTTGAGTCACATAAATATGCACCCGTATTTAAGAAGGTAATATTATTAAAATACGCGCCTAAAGCAACTACGCGTTTGTGAGCACGTAATTTTTGCCTTAAGTATTCCAAAACATTCAAATTAATTAATTTTACAATTGTTAGGAATTTTGTTGCATTTTTTTCGTATTAATTGGTTGCATAATAACTCATATTAAAAATACAAAATATGCATATGCATTAGGATTTTTTCATTTTTAGTATTAATGCATTTTGGAAATAAATTAAAGAAAAATAAAAAAAAATAAATATGTATAGCATCTTAATGTTTTAATTGAAAATTACTATAAAATAGATGTTAAATAAATTCTAGAATTTAATTAGTTTAACAATTTAATAAAATTAGAAAAAATAATTACAAAGACACAAAAGAAAAGAAATATAGAAATACAATAAAAGAATATATAGTACAAAATAAGAATTGGGCTAATTGGACTAATTTAACCCAAAAACAATTGAAATTAAATGAGCCCAACCCACTACTAAACCCAACCCACGCCCTGAACCCGACCCGCCTGCCCATTCATCTTAAAACTATCAGACCCTTCATCATATAGATACACAAAATCGTGTGTCTATCTTCCTCACATTCAACAGGCTTCAGAAAATCTTCCGCATCTCACATTCACCACTAAATTATCTCATTTAACCACGTTCCCTATATTAATCTACAAAAAAACAGAGAACTTGTGAACTTGCACTAGCTATATTATAATAAATGACTGGGCCATTGGTCATTACTTTTGGTCCAAATAATTGCAACCTCCCATAACCCATTTTTCAGGATCGCGTAAAACAATGGTCCACAACGAGCAAAAATAAAGATAAGCATTCCATTCAACAAGCGACCCAGCTATTCAAATGTTCAAAGTAGGCAAATAACCAGACTTACAAAAATGCTAGACAAGTGATAACTACACTTAGCTAATGTCAAAAGACTTCCTAGCAAGTTGAATATATTATTCCCCACACAGAACCTCCCCTAATCAATGCGTCACAGAAAAGCTAGTAACTGAACAAAGAAGAGCAACTAAAATGAAGGTGGATCTAAGAATGGATGGGGCTATGAATTTTACTAACTCAATTGTTGACCTTCTCGTACAACTGACGGGCTTTCAGTTTACACCTTCAACATGCATACTCAACTCTCCTTCAAGCTAACAACTCATTTCAATATTCTAAACTGCACCTCCAATACAAAATGATTAACAAATTCAAAATAGATCATAACATGAGTGTGTGCAGTACCTCTCGTGCTACAGTTCGTCATAACTCCAAAGAAACCAGAATTCCAATCAAGTAACTCAAATATACATATTTCAGCTCCAAGCTTCATGACACTTGCTATTTGTATGGATGCAGTTTAATGAAAGCATTTTTTTTTTGTTAAAAAAGGAAATGTAATGAGACAGTGGCTTAGTATACTTCTCTTCAATCAAGCTCATGAAAGGCAGCTCATAGAGATACGCCCAACAAGAAACCCAAACTTCTAAGGTCAATTAGAAACATAATACATAAATTTCAAAATAGCGCGCACAAAATCTGACTTGGCGCGGGCATGGTCACGACGACCCGAATACTTAAGCATATTTCTATTTGAAAACCAAAGAAAATCAGTAAATACAACTTCGAACAGATTCAGGTATTCAATTGCAAACCAACAGTTTCAGTGTTCAAACGAAAACGTAACACAAAGGTTGGCAAGTTACTTCATTAGAGAAATGAATCAACTAAGATGAACCAAAATGAGGCTAAGAAAAATTAGGATGAAACTCAAACAATTCAAGCATCGGATTAATGAGTTTCAAAACTCATCGAGCCTTAGTAAAAAAACAGAGAAATCTTTGCTAAGGAAACCAGCAGAAGATTTTATCGCAGAGACAGAACCAAGTCACTAAAAACTTACCGATAAGAAATCAATTTGACTGCCCTTTATTCAGTTAAAAAAAGACCGGTAAAACTAATCTCTGCATATTCGAAAACCTTGCGAAGTAAAGAAAGAACAATCGAACTTGCAACCTATCAACTAACAATGAACTTGCAAGAGATGAACTAGCACATCAAGGGCAGAGGGATCGACCATTGCAATGTACCTCAATGATAAACTAAGGCATCTTAACAGATCTGAACCAAAGCCAAATAGAGCTCAGAAATAGAGTAGGAGCACGAACATTGGCTTTCTGGGTTCACACCAAACCATGACAAGGTATAAACACATACAAACACTGAATTACGAATTAATAACGAATTGGAGAAGAAATGAACCTGAAATTGCTCATAATATATTCAAACTTCTGACGATTACAATTTAATAAGAATTCCAACGACTGAACTCGAAAGGAGATATAAATACAGCAGCGACAAAATCGAGCATGTACAGCAAACCAGCAACAATACTCGAATAGCTTTCAATGGAATTCCATTTTTAACCAGAAAAACCAATACAAAAGAAGGGGTCGAATGTCTATATACTTCGACCTCTAAGACAATAGTCAAAACCAAATCAGAGATAGGACTCAACCTTTTTTTATATGTACCTCTATGAATCTGAAAAATAAAGAAGGAAGATAAAAATCCGAACAAAAATTTCAAGCCATAGCTTTTTCGATTTTATTTTTAATTTCTCTCCCGAAAAATGAAGACCCCCCTAAATCTCCAGGATAACCTCCTATTTATACTCACCTCTCGAAGCTTCTCCCTTCCTTCCCACGAAATTTCCACACACCAAATCCCCTCCCTAACAAACTTTTCCCTCGTTTCTGATGAGAGAGGGATAAATGGAAGGCTTAGATTAACATGAATCCAATCTAACGCCCCCCATTTTTTCGTAAATCATCAAAAAGGTAAAAAATCCGCAACAAAATTGAAGAGAGCGTGTGAAGTAGAGAGAATCTGTCAGAAATCTGTTACAAATGGTGGTGAGGAGATAAAGAGGAACGCGTGGTTGTGAGATTGATTCTCACTCGCCTGATTTTGGATGGAATTTGGGGTAGGATTCGGGTGGAGAAGATGATTGACTGTTCGTTTTGGGATCTAGGGCTCTAGGGCTCTAGGGGTCTCCGTAGCTTTGTATTTGCGTATGTATATGCGAACGGGTCGGATCTTGTTTGATTTGGGGCGTGGGTCTAGGCGGCTTTGGGCTGGGGAGACTGATTTGAGGGAGAAAGGACTTGGCCTGGGTTGACAATTTAAAAGGAGCCCAAAATTTCTGATCTCCCAACTCTTTTTATGTTCCTATTTCAAATCAATTTTTAACAATTCTTTTCTCATTTTTTTTCAAAACTAAATCAAAATATAAATTGAATCCTAAACCTATAATTAAATCTAACTGATAATTATCACAATTAATTTAAGTAAAACTACTAAAATCGAACATTAACTCCAAAAGTACAAATTGAACAATTTTTTTTTGTGATTTTCCTTTTATAAAATAATTAATTTGTTAATTAATCCTAAAATACAAAGTTAAATCCTAAATACAAAAATGCGAAATATTTTTTTTTTTTGTATTTTTCACTAATTAAATGCACAAACAAAATGCAAACAACTAACAGAAAATGCCCCCAAAATCCACAAAATTGCAAATAATAAAAAGAAAATATTTTAAAATTATGAAACTAATTCATATAGGGCAAAAATCACGTGCTGACAGCTGCCCCTCTTTGCTCGGAAACACGAAGAGTTTTCGTGCAAAGATAAGTGAGCGGATACGAGTGATTTTTGTCCGTTTGAATTCTCCAAGCGAAGCATTTTTGAAAGAGTTGACCGCACCCTGTTTCTGAGGTTGCCTACATATCCTTGGCTAAAAAGGAATCAGATCAGTGTGGTTCGGGAATGTCTGGTAGCTGGGACTACCATGAAGCTGTGATTTCACCGTTGTTAGCTGCTACTACTGCTTACTGAACCCCCTTATTGCACCATGTCAAAATAAAAAGAAACTAGACTAAGCCATGATCTACAAATTACAAAATCCTATCTAGATCTTTAAACTTGTTCTTGTATTGCCTTGAACTTGTATCTTGTATTCTTCCGATGGGATTCTTGTTGTTGCCTTGAATTGTGATTGGCGATGTTTTGCCATTCCTACGAGTGATGCTTGACTGCTACAATTTGAAATATGTGCCTCTATTCTCCAGGCGGGTTCCTGATTGCTGACGCTTGAAAATTATTCCCTTATTCTCCAGGTGGGCTCCTGACTTCAACAAAATAAACAAACAAAGAAAGTTTTCTGCCTCAGTTTGGTAACTGGATACAGCATGTTATAAAATATTAAAAATTTAAAGTTAAATATTGAATTGTACTTCCCTTGTTCTCCAGGTGGGCGCCTGACTGCTGAAGCTTGAAATGTATTCCCTTGTTCTCCAGGTGGGCGCCTGACTGCTGAAGCTTGAAATGTATTCCCTTGTTCTCCAGGTGGGCTCCTGATTTCCTTGTTCTCCAGGCGGTCTCCTGATTGCTGAACTTGAAATGTATTCCCTTGTTCTCCAGGTAGGCTCCTGACTGCAACAAAATAGACAAACAAAGAAAATTTTTTGCCCCGGTTTGGTGGTTGGGTACAACATGTTATCAAATATAAAAAATTGAAAGATAAAATTTGAATTGTACTTCCCTTGTTCTACAGGTGGGCGCCTGACTGCTGAAACATGAAATGTATTTCCTTGTTCTCCAGGTGGGCTCTTGACTGCAACAAAATAGACAAACAAAGAAAATTCTCTGCCCCAGTTTGGTGGCTGGGTACAGCTGTTATCAAATATAAAAAATTGAAGGCTAAAATTTGAATTGTACTTCCCTTGTTCTCCAGGTGGGCTCCTGACTGCTAAAACTTGAAATGTATTCCCTTGTTCTCCAGGTAGGCTCCTGACTGCAACAAAATAGACAAACAAAGAAAATTCTCTGCCCCAGTTTGGTGGCTGGGTACAGCTGTTATCAAATATAAAAAATTGAAGGCTAAAATTTGAATTGTACTTCCCTTGTTCTCCAGGTGGGCTCCTGACTGCTAAAACTTGAAATGTATTCCCTTGTTCTCCAGGTAGGCTCCTGACTGCAACAAAATAGACAAACAAAGAAAATTCTCTGCCCCAGTTTGGTGGCTGGGTACAGCTGTTATCAAATATAAAAAATTGAAGGCTAAAATTTGAATTGTACTTCCCTTGTTCTCCAGGTGGGCTCCTGACTGCTAAAACTTGAAATGTATTCCCTTGTTCTCCAGGTAGGCTCCTGACTGCAACAAAATAGACAAACAAAGAAAATTCTCTGCCCCAGTTTGGTGGCTGGGTACAGCTGTTATCAAATATAAAAAATTGAAGGCTAAAATTTGAATTGTACTTCCCTTGTTCTCCAGGTGGGCTCCTGACTGCTAAAACTTGAAATGTATTCCCTTGTTCTCCAGGTAGGCTCCTGACTGCAACAAAATAGACAAACAAAGAAAATTCTCTGCCCCAGTTTGGTGGCTGGGTACAGCTGTTATCAAATATAAAAAATTGAAGGCTAAAATTTGAATTGTACTTCCCTTGTTCTCCAGGTGGGCTCCTGACTGCTAAAACTTGAAATGTATTCCCTTGTTCTCCAGGTAGGCTCCTGACTGCAACAAAATAGACAAACAAAGAAAATTCTCTGCCCCAGTTTGGTGGCTGGGTACAGCTGTTATCAAATATAAAAAATTGAAGGCTAAAATTTGAATTGTACTTCCCTTGTTCTCCAGGTGGGCTCCTGACTGCTAAAACTTGAAATGTATTCCCTTGTTCTCCAGGTAGGCTCCTGACTGCAACAAAATAGACAAACAAAGAAAATTCTCTGCCCCAGTTTGGTGGCTGGGTACAGCTGTTATCAAATATAAAAAATTGAAGGCTAAAATTTGAATTGTACTTCCCTTGTTCTCCAGGTGGGCTCCTGACTGCTAAAACTTGAAATGTATTCCCTTGTTCTCCAGGTAGGCTCCTGACTGCAACAAAATAGACAAACAAAGAAAATTCTCTGCCCCAGTTTGGTGGCTGGGTACAGCTGTTATCAAATATAAAAAATTGAAGGCTAAAATTTGAATTGTACTTCCCTTGTTCTCCAGGTGGGCTCCTGACTGCTAAAACTTGAAATGTATTCCCTTGTTCTCCAGGTAGGCTCCTGACTGCAACAAAATAGACAAACAAAGAAAATTCTCTGCCCCAGTTTGGTGGCTGGGTACAGCTGTTATCAAATATAAAAAATTGAAGGCTAAAATTTGAATTGTACTTCCCTTGTTCTCCAGGTGGGCTCCTGACTGCTAAAACTTGAAATGTATTCCCTTGTTCTCCAGGTAGGCTCCTGACTGCAACAAAATAGACAAACAAAGAAAATTCTCTGCCCCAGTTTGGTGGCTGGGTACAGCTGTTATCAAATATAAAAAATTGAAGGCTAAAATTTGAATTGTACTTCCCTTGTTCTCCAGGTGGGCTCCTGACTGCTAAAACTTGAAATGTATTCCCTTGTTCTCCAGGTGGGCTCCTGATTGCTGATGCTTGAAAAGTATTCCCTTGTTAGAAAGAAAAATTCTTTCTGCCCCTATTTTAATCAAAGAAAGATTTGTTAATATAAAAATGGTGGTTAGCTGCTGGCATTCTTGTTGGCCATGCTCCCGCTTCGAATTTGCTCCAACTTGCTTCTTTGAACTTGCTTTGACTTGCCATGATTTCTCGGCTAACTTTCAAACCCTGTGATCCTGATGACCCAAATGTTTTACCTCATGCTACTGTCTTGGTGTTTTTGTTCCCTTTTTGTGAAACCTTGCTTCTCCATCCAATTATCTGATTACCCTTTTGATGGGATTTACATCGGTCCTTCGTCTTTTACTTCTTTTGATATGTCCCGATTTCGTTATGCCATACAACTGGGAAGCTGGTAGTTAGTTTTGACTGAAATGTCTTATAGACAGACTTCAAGAAAAATGAAATGCAATGACCTCGAAGATTTTGAGTATAGAAAGACTCCGAAAAGAAAAAGAGGATAGGACTTATCTGAGTGGAAAGGCTGATTCCATTGATCGTTCCATGCATTTTGGATTAACCAGCCTAGTCTATCCAACCAATCAACTGTCAATTGCCACATTTGTTGTTCCATACTTTCATCGTCTGACTTGCACCAAAACCCAAACCTTGCTTACTTTGCCATGTTTCAAAACACCTTCCAACCACATACCTTCTTCATTTGCCCATCTGAAAACTCACTTTCGCCTTAGGTGCCCGTGAGGGTTTTCACCAATAAGATTCTCTCATTTTCATTTCTCTCAGCTCACATCGCCTTACGTTGCCCGTGAGGGTTTTCACCAATAAGACTCTCTCATTTTCAATTTTCCATCTTCTGGTACCAGAGTGTTGTCCACAACATGAATCACCTTACCTGCTTGTATTGACATTTCTTAAAATTGATCAGAAGGTCTTTCTTTGGACCGTAATGTGGCTTTAGGATGGGTTTAGAAAGAAGGGTATAAAGGCTCAAAATATTTCAATGAGGGTTCAAAATTACAACTTTCGGAATCACATTTCTTCAACAACCATAACTTCTGCCCCAGTTTCATATTTGGGGATTCTTGGATTTTTCTTTGGTTGTGACTGAACCTCAGCGAGGCTGCCTACGTACCTTTTCGGGATCAAGACAAACGTAGTTCATGTCATAAAATTGCTTCATTGTTGCGCTGTTTCCTTCCTTCCATTCTTCTTTCTTTTCTTCTTTTTTCTTTTCTTCTTTTTCTTTTCTTTTTCTTTTTATTTATTTTCTTTTCCTTCTTTTCTTTTCTTTTTCTTTCTTTTCTTTTTCTTCTTTTCTTTTCGCTTTTCTTCTTCTTCTTCTTTTCTTTTTCTTTCTTTTTCCTTTCCTTTCTTTTCTTTTCTCTTTTATTTTTCTTCTTGTTTGATTCTCGAATTTGTTGTTGATTCCGAAAGAGGGATATGAAAGAAAATATAATAAGGCTCAAAGGGATAGCAAAGGATAAAGTGTTTGGATAACAGAACAAAATGCCTTCATCATTTCAATCTCAAAACATGTCAAGTACAATCAGATACATAAAGACAAAGAAATCATACATAATATCTCTTGACTGCATCAGAATTGATAGCCATTTCTACACACTTCCCTTCCACATCTGTTAGATACAATGCACCATTGGACAACACTCGTGTTACAATAAATGGCCCCTGCTAGTTAGGAGCGAACTTTCCCTTTGCTTCAGCCCAATGAGGTAGGATACGCTTCAATACCAATTGTCCGACTTCAAATTTCCGTGGACGCACTTTCTTGTTATAAGCTCTAGCCATTCTCTGTTGATACAATTGTTCATGACATACAGCTGCCAATCTCTTTTCATCGATTAAGTTCAGCTGTTCCAAACAGGCTTTGACCCACTCATCATCATCAATTTCCGCCTCCGCAATAATTTGAAGGTAGGGTATTTCAACTCCTGCAGGTATCACTGCCTCCGTACTGTAAACCAATAAATAAGGAGTTACCCCTACCGAAGTGTGAACAGTAGTGCGATACCCTAGCAAAGCAAAGGGTAATTTCTCATGCCACTGCCTGGATCCTTCCACCATCTTTTGAAGTATTTTCTTGATATTCTTATTAGCTGCCTCAACTGGTCCATTTGCCTTAGGACGGTATGGTGTGGAATTGCGGTGTGTAATTTTAAACTTCTGACATGTCTCTGCCATTAGATGACTGTTGAGATTGGCACCATTATTTGTGATGATCACCTTCGGAATTCCGAACCGGCAAATGATATTTGAATGCACAAAATCGACCACTGCCTTCCTGGTCACTAATTTGAAAGTTTTTGCCTCAACCCACTTAGTAAAATAATCAATGGCTACCAGAATAAACCTGTGCCCATTAGATGTTGCTGGCTCGATTGGCCCAATGACGTCCATTCCCCAAGCAACGAAGGGCCATGGTGCTGACATTGCGTGCACCTCAGATGGAGGAGAATGAATCAAATCTCCATGTACTTGACACTGATGACACTTGCGTACGAAACTGATACAGTCTCGTTCCATAGTAAGCCAATAGTATCCTGCTCGTAGAATCTTTTTGGCCAGTACATACCCACTCATATGAGGTCCACAAACTCCTGCATGTACCTCAATCATGATAGTTTTAGCCTGTTTAGCATCCATGCACCTTAATAAACCAAGATCCGGAGTTCTTTTGTATAACACTCCTCCGCTAAAGAAAAATCCGCTTGCTAAGCGTCTGATGGCTCTCTTTTGGTCCCCTGTGGCCTGTACCGGATATACTCCCATTCTGAGGTATTCTTTGATATAATAAAACCAAGGCTCCCTATCAAGCTGTTCCTCCACCATGTTACAATAGGCATGCAGATCTCGGACCTGAATTTGCAATGGGTCCACATAAGCCTTATCTGGATGATGCAACATCGACGCCAAAGTGGCCAAAGCGTCAGCAACTTCGATATGAATCCTTGGAATGTGCTTGAAATCTATTGACTGAAACCGTTGACATAGTTCATGCAAACATTGCCGGTAAGGTATGAGCTTTAAATCTCGTGTCTCCCATTCTCCTTGAATTTTATGTACCAAAAGATCCGAGTCGCCCATGACCAAGATCTCTAGGACACCCATGTCTATAGCCATCCTCAGTCCTAAAATACACCCCTCGTATTCAGCCATGTTATTGGTGCAATAAAAGCGAAGCTAAGCTGTAATAGGGTAATGTTGCCCTGTTTCTGAAATAAGTACTGCTCCTATCCCAACGCCTTTGTTATTAGCAGCCCCATCAAAGAATAGCTTCCACCCAGGTTTTTCATCTTGTTCTGATTCCTCAATATGTATTGCTTCCTCATCAGGAAAATATGTTTTCAGTGGTCCATATTCATCATCAACTGGATTCTCCGCCAGGTGATCAGCCACTGCTTGTGCCTTCATCGCAGTACGGGTCACATAGACAATATCAAATTCCATGAGCAAGATTTGCCATTTAGCAAGCCTCCCTGTGGGCATGGGCTTCTGAAAAATGTACTTCTACGGATCCAGCCGGGAGGTGAGATAAGTGGTATATGCTGACAAATAATGTTTCAACTTCTGTGCTACCCAGGTCAAAGCACAACACGTCCTTTCCAATTGAGTGTATTTTACATCATAAGATGTGAACTTCTTGCTGAGGTAGTAAATTGCTTGCTCTTTCTTTCCCGTAATATCATGCTGCCCCAATACACATGCAAAAGAATTATCCAACACTATCAGATAAAGGATCAAGGGTCTTCCCGGCTCTGGCGGGACCAATACAGGCGGACTGGCCAAATACTCCTTGATTTTGTCAAATGCTGCCTGACATTCATCTGCCCACTTGACCGCAACATCTTTCTTTAGCAACTTAAAGATAGGCTCGCAAGTTGCTGTAAGCTGAGCAATGAATCTACTAATATAATTCAACCTGCCAAGCAAACTCATCACTTCTTTCTTGCTCTTTGGTGGAGGCAATTCTTGGATGGATTTGATTTTGGACGGGTCTAGTTCAACACCACGTCGGCTTACCACAAACCCCAACAACTTCCCTGACGGGACTCCAAAAGCACATTTTGCCGGATTGAGTTTGAGATTGTACCTGCGAAGCCTCTTGAAAAACTTCCTCAGGTGTTTAACATGATCACACTATTTTCTTGAATTTATAATAACATCATTCACATAGACTTCAATTTCTCGATGTATCATATCATGGAACATGGTGGTCATCACCCTCATTTATGTTGCCCCTGCATTCTTCAACCCAAACGGCATAACCCTATAACAGTATGTCCCCCAAGGTGTGATGAATGCCGTCTTTTCAGCATCTTCTTCATCCATCAAAATCTGGTGATAGCCCGCATAACAATCTACGAATGATCCAATCTCATGTTTGGCACAATTGTCAATCAATATATGAATATTTGGCAGTGGGAAGTTGTCTTTTGGGCTCGCCTTGTTGAGATCACGATAGTCAACACACACCCTGGTCTTTCCATCTTTCTTTGGCACAGTTACGACATTGGCTAACCAGGAGGGATATCGGGTAACCCGTATGACCTTCGCCTCAAACTGCTTATTGACTTCTTCTTTGATTTTCACACTGATATCTGTCTCAAATTTTCTCAACTTCTATTTGATAGGAGGGCATTCCGAATAAGTGGGCAATTTGTAGACCACCAGATCAGTACTCAGACCCGACATATCATTGTATGACAATGCAAATATATCTTTGTATTCAAACAACAACTTGATCAACTCTTCCCTAAGCGAGGCTTCCAAATGGACACTTATTTTTGTTTCCCGAACATTTTCCTGATCCCCAAAATTGATTACCTCCGTGTCATTCAAGTTCGGTTTGGGTTTTTCCTCATATTGACTCAATTCTTTACTAATTTCTTCCAAAGCCTCCTCGTCATCATACTCCACCTCATCTTCACATTCAATTTCTTGTATTACTATTTCACATTGATTATCAAGACTAGGTCGGGAACTCCTCATGCGTAACACATCATTGAAATTAGCATAAAATGGACTTGAAAATAATCCAAATTTAATACTCAACAAAGAAAATCAAAAACTAACTACCGCAACTCCTTCCGAGTTGGAAGAGGAGTAGCTTCCCAGTTATTAAGATTGGCTTGAGATCCTACGAACTGGACATCAATTTTGCTCGGACCTTCGTCTGCTTCCACCATATTCACTTCATCGAACAATCTTTCAAACTTTTCGATCAATTCCTTGTCAGGTTTCATCATAGAGCTGGGCATCACTGTTGCTGGGCTCCTTTTAGTACCAGACCGGACGAAAGAACGGGAAAGGCCAGGGATAGGTTTAGCGAGGGTCACACTTTCTTCTTCAACTTTCTGGCTCTCCTTATGTCAGCAGCAGTGGGTTTAAAAACTAATCCAAAAGTATAAATATTACCAGGAAGAGACACTGATTGTATAATGCCCTGTATTGAAGCTCCCAAACCCTTTCCGGGTAGAAATCCATTTTTTAACATCTCTATTGCCACCATAACAGATGTGGCGGCCACCTTAGGCATAATAACATACTCTCCTTCCGGGATTTTAGAGACTGGCAATATATCCACAACTTGGTACACCCACGGGCCCTTATCATCTTCAACTTCCTCGAAGGGTGTAATAGCATTGCAAGAATTGTCCTCCCCATGGACCACGATCTCCTAACGATCCCATTCAAATTTAACCATCTGATGTAGCGTAGATGGCACAGCTTTTGCAGCGTGGATCCATGGTCATCCCAATAAAAGATTATAAGACACAGCAATGTCAAGCACTTGGAACTCCATCATGAATTTCACAGGTCCTATTGTAAGCTCTAACACAATATCTCCCACTGTATTCTTTCCTCCGCCGTCAAATCCCCGTACACAGATACTATTCTTATGAATTCATTCATTGTCGATCTTCAACTTTTCTAGAGTGGATAGAGGGCAAATGTTGGCACTAGATCCATTATCAATTAACAC